>JARYGA010028352.1:0-43705 GCA_030545235.1 Helianthus tuberosus | reverse complement strand
AGTTCATCGGGAAGTTATTCAAAAGGATCAAACAGCAAAACGAGTTTTTCATCATATCCATCATTTGATCCAAATTTGTCAGCAACAAAGAATGGCAGGAAGTTACAATGCAACATCGTATTGAATCTTGAGAATGATCAGGATTACTCTGAGGAAGTTGCTAAAAGTCACATGGCTTTGTTGGGAACTGTGTTGGAATCATACGGTAGTTTAGTGGCAGGTCGGATCGGAAATCCAATGTTGACCAAAGAGGATTACGATCAGGTTGAAGCTGAAGAGATGGAATTGATGGATATAAAATGGTGTTTGGCAAGCGTGTTAAGAAGAGCTAAGAAATTCAAACAAATCACAGGAAGAGATGATTTCCGTGATGCATGTGTTTCTAATTTGGGTTTTGATAGATCTAAAGTTACTTGTTTTCGTTGCAGGGAAAAAGGACACTTCAAGAGGGAGTGCACTAATCGTGAAGCAAGTGGAGCTCAAAATCCGTTCAACAACAATGATTACTACCGGAAGGCCATCTATCATCAAGTTGCTCAACAACAACAAGAACCACAAGTGGCACATGGTAGAAAAGTAATAGAGGAGTCTTCGAAGAGAGCATGTTTGGTGAATCAAGATGATAAAAAATCTTCAACAGGTTTCAGTTGGGACAAATATGTTTCAGCTGACAGTAAAGCATGTCTGATAAATCAAGATAATGAAAAATTACCAGAAGGATTCAGCTGGGCAAATTTCAGTTGGGATGATTATGATCCAAACAAAACTCCAAATCACAAAGCTTTTGTTGCTCGAATTGAGGAAGATAGTGATGATGATAATGATTATTATGCTAAAAGAATGGCAAAGCATTTGAAAATGATGGAAGAAAGTGATAGTGAAGATGAAAAAGCTAAAAAGAAAAAGAAAAAGGTCAAAACACATGTCAGCAGTGATGATGAGGAAGTTCCAGTGGTAAAAAGAAAAGTAAAGGAAGTTCCAAAGTTCAAAGTTGATGAAGAAGTTGATGCAAGAAAGATTCCTGTGAATTGTGAAACTTGTGAGATCATGAAAAAGAAAAACAGCGAATTGATTAACAACATGAACAGGTTGAAGGAATCTTACGATGTTCTGAACAAGGCCATGAATCAGTACAATGAGTCAAGTAGCGAACAAGCAACAGCCATGAAAAACTTCAAGGAGCTTTCATGACAAAGCAAAAAGTTGTTAACAATTATATTGAAAAGTGTGCTGTTCTGGAACAAAAACTGGAAACTCAAAGAATTGAAACAGAAAGAGTAAATAGGTTGTTAAAAAGTTACTCATGTACTTCTTATGTCATTGACAGGATTTATCCAACTGTTGAAGGAATGAAGGCATTTGAAGATGATGAAGTAACTGAAGAACAGAAGGTATCTGAAGAAAAGACTTCTAAAAAGAAAAAGGAAAAGAAGAAGGATACTGAAGTGAAGACATCTGGTAAGAAACAAGGTGTCAGTTACAACAAGTGTCCACCCCCGCTTGAAAATGGATATTCTCCGAGAAATCCAAATTCAGAAAGAGTCGAAAAAGCAACAAACTTACAGTGGGAGTCGGAGTCTTCAGTTAACTTGCCAGAAAACATTGATGTCACTTTTACATCGTCTGACACTGATCAACAATCTCAATTGATGAAGAAAGTGGTGGATCATGTGTTAGATAACGATGAAATGGAGGAGTCAAAGTCGGAGTCAAAAACAGAGTCAAAGTCTGAGTCCGATATGTCAACTTCAGTAAAAATGGAGAAACGGGTGTACAATAAAGAATTTCTTCTATCAAAATCTAATTTGAATGACGAGACATTCAAAGTGGCATATACTTTGAATGATTCGGACAAATTATATTCTGATGAAGAATTTCTAATAAGAGGTGTTAAATCTGAAATGATAAAAAAGGTTTTCAAACTAACAGAAATTAATCTTTCTGAAATAAAAGATGTAAATCTTAATGATAAACCTAAAAAGTACACCTCAAGAGTTCAACAAAGAGAAAACAAGAAAAAGGGTTACAGTTCTGGTTCTGGTTATCGAAAGAAACCAAACCATAACGGTAATTTCAAAAAGAAAGGTCTGGGATTTATTCCACCAGAAAATCATAAAAATGAAAAATATGTTCGAGATTTTAAATCAAAAATGATATTTGTTTCAGGTACATCTTCTGAAGAGGAAAAAGAAAATTTGTTCAGAAAGCAGTCGAACAAAGAATTTCTTGCGAATAAGCAAGAAGAAATGGAGAAGATGGTTGATCGAAAGAAGAAGGAGACTCGAACCAGTTTTAAATGTGGTAGAATTGGACATCTAGCTGTGAAATGTTCACAAGCAATTCAAACCAACCCAAACAGGGAGTTCTAAACTGAAAGAAAAGATGGTTGAGTTTGAACCACCAATTGATAGAACTAAACTTTTCAAAAATTCAAAATTTGAAATTGGTGAATGTTCAAACAAGTTTTACAAGAGAAGATCAAATTCTGACAACCAAAAATGGGTTGTTAAGAAGTTTGATAATGGGTCTAGCAATGATTCTGATTCATCAAAATCAGAGGAGCTATCTTCGGGCGATGAATCTGATTCCATAAAGTCAGAGGAGCCACATGTTGAGTTAAATTTGGAAACATCAGTACCTCCAATGGATGATGCAAATTTTCCACCATTGAGGGCTGAAAATTTTAAACAAAAAGTTGGTAAAGTTGAGATTTCAAATCAATTTTTCTCTGAAAAGAAAGAATTTGATATTGAAAAGACCTTTAACTCCAAGGTGAAACACATCTTTGGTAAAATGGTTGACAAGAAAGTTAAAGGGGTTAAAGAGTTCTACGAGAAGAAGATGAACGGTAAGAAACCGAGTGTTGGTAACTCGGGTTCACCCAAGGCTGGTCAGGCTTGGGTGGATATATTCTTTGATTGAAACACCTGACTTGCCGGAGCTTCCAGGTTGGTAAAGTGGAGCAGGAATCGACATCTTTCTTGAGAAATTCACTCTGGTGATATTTCGTCTTTCAAGTGGTAAATTAGGGACATTAATTTGTACTTGATTTTCTACAAGTGATATTTGGTGTTTGAACTTAAAATTGTTACATTTTTCAAGTGGTTGAAAGAACAATGTGATGAAACCCCAACTTTACAAGTGGTAAAATCAACAAAACTTATTTTCCGGAAAAATCATTTTGATTAAAACAAACTTAAGTGTTTTGAGATCATAATGGGAAAATGTTTTGTTGTGAGGGGGAGTTCTGATTGTTTATGCCAAGTGGATGGCGAATTGAAGTGATTCGATATTAGTTGTCACTTTACCTTGTATAGTTTGTTTTCAAATTTCTTTAAATGATTTTGCATTTTAGGGGGAGTAAGAATTTTCAGAAAATCCAAAAACATTTGAAAATTTGAAAAAGGTCAAAAACATGATAAAATTCAAAATGAGTTTTGTTGTCAAAAAGAGGAAATGATAGTACATCAGTGGACATTCACGACATGCTAAAGAATTGAATAGATAAAATGTGATAAACGGTCTCACTGATGATGTGCCAGTAGGTTTTTACACATTTAGTAGATTGTGACGAGATATAAACCTAAATTTCAAACTTACTTATACCGTGGGGAACATCTCTCGGAAATATGGGTAACCCCCGAAATCTTGTTTGAAAGGTCCCTCTTTCTGAGATGCTAGGTCTTTATACTCAGTGATATCTGGGGTATTATCCTGGGACTTCTGATTTTGCGGAAGCAATGGCCTAGTCCCCGGAGAATACTTTACTGCTGCTTGAAATATAGCCCACCCTCAGTACAAAAAATTATGAAACATTGAAAAATGCTAATCATGTGCTGTTGAAGAAAAGATTCTCTAAAGGGAACACACCGAAAAGTCGAAGCCGTCATCTCTCTGCTGAACGGAAGTTCTGAGCTGAGCTCTCACGGCCCTCGCATTTAACCCTTTACAGATATCATCTAGGTACACTCACCTGTAAGACTGAATATTGGGATCTGGATACAGGAGTATATTCTGAGGTGGGACACGCGAATAAGTTTAAGTGCTTAAAACACTAATCTCATATCTCGAAACAGTTGAACTTTGTGTGAAAATTTAAGTGGATCAGTATACTGACAATCTAAGTGAATCGTTTAGAACTTAAAATGTTTTAAGCTTAACGGTGTTGGTGATTTGTCTCAAAAACTGATATGATCCTCTTACGCAAACTCACAAAAATATTGTATGTAAATATTTCTTTACTGTATTTCGTTTAAATTCAAAATTCCAAAAAGATTTTTAGTGTGTTTTAGCATAAATTTTGAAAAATCCAAAAAGATTTTTGACAACTGGTGTTGGAGAGCTGATTTTCAAAATTCCGAGTGCTAAACATGATGACAATCAGTGAGAGGGAGTCTGTTTGAAATATTTGAGATGAAAAATGGTTTAAAAATGAAAATGTTATTTTTACAAGTGGTTCATCAGTGATTAACATTGTAAAATCAGTTATTGATTTGTGTCTACAAGTGATAAGCAGAACATAAATTTGTAAAATGTTAAATTTGAGAAATTTATTTCTGGGTTAAGTTTGTGCAGGTAGGCCAGGTTACAATCCTGGAACTGCTGATGCTGATGAACTTAAGGAATCAAGAAATCTGATCAAGAGAATGTAAGAGCCAGCTACAGATCTTGGGATGATAGTAAGCAAAGGCCGGATTCTGATTCTGTATTTGAAGATTAGATTTATATTCAAGGGGGAAATAGTTTGATAAAGAGAAGAGAAAGATGGAGAATACTTACATTGTTAGATACTTTGAAAGAGTTCGAGAAGACTGATAAAGACTGAAGATGTTGGAGACTCGACACTGAAGACTCGTCAACATTCGAGGGGGAGTCTGTTAGTGCATACGTCTGCTGACTTCGTCTTGTATCGAGTCTTGTTTGTAATAGATAGATCAGGGCACGCAAAACTAGAAAATATGTTAATTGGCTAATTTCGCTTGAAATGGTCAACACCATTTAAAACGGAATCACATGGCTGATTTCGCTTGAAAGAGTGATTCCGCTTGAATGTGATTTCGTTTGAGTCAGTTTCAAGCGGAATCACCAAGTCTATAAATAGGTGTTTCTGATTTCGTTTGAAGAGAATTCTGTAATTCCGGTTTGAGCCACGAAGTGCTGCCGAAGTGTCTACTCGCTGTAATTCTTTGTCAATTCAATCTAAAGACAGTTTAAAGTGATATTCTAGCTGAATTGAACTTGATACGTCTGTTTCCGCCTTTCGTATTGAGAAAAACTCTTCTGATCGACTCGTTCGGGTCTGAAAACGATCCTACATAAAGTACCGTTAGTGGTAAAAGTAACCCGATAAATATTAGGATTGAAATAAATAATCCTAATATTAATTAAAAAGCGAGTAAGAGCTTTTAAGAAAATAAAATGGATAAAAGGCCCGAGTTAACGGGACTTAAAATAAACTGAGTCATAAATTCCCTGAACCCACTAAGATAACTAGGAATGTTTAACCTAGTTAACAAGTGAGAATATTGTTAGAAAGAATTAGGTTGTGGCTAACTTAATAACTAGCCAAAACACGAGGGACTAAAGTGGATAACTTGGAAGTTGGTTTATTTAAAAGAAAAAAAAAAACAAAACACAACACAAACACACAAGTGTGTGTGCGTGATCGACCAGAGGAGAAGGCTCTAGAGCCAAAACCCTAACTTCCAACAAATCCATCCAATTGAAGGGCCAAACAAAGCTCAAATTCACAACCGGACGTGAATTAATGATCACCCGAACTAGGGGATCATAAGGTATGTAAAAATTTGATGGTTCGTGAAGTTATAAAATTTGAGTAATCATCATAATCGTGAATTATGTATGGATTAGAGAAGCTATGGCTAAATTAGTGATGAATACATGCTTAGGAACTAAACCCTAAGTGAATATCACACTTATGATGCTATGACTTGAATGATTTGATGATTGCCCAAATGTGTGTGTTAAGTGGGTTTTATATTATTGTAATGAACATATGATTATGTATGTTAAATTGTGAGAAAACTTATGTTATGATGTAAGATAGTGATAATGTTCATGAATACTAGACTAAGGGCTTGATTTTGATAATATAAACTTGGTTAAAAGCTAGTAATGAACTAGATAAAAGTAGTATAACAATCTTGCCCATAAGGTGTTGGTTAAAATGCCTAAACGAATGTTCATATGTTAAAGTTGTGAATGAAACGCGTAATTGACTAATTTGATTAATCCCGTGTGATATGGGATAATACGAGTTTTAATCATGATGTTGATTTAATTTAAATGGTGCATGTCATATGAATAACGGTAGTTAACTTTTCGAAAGTTAAACTAACCAATGATGAAGTCGAATAGTAGTTTCGACATAAAATCCGTAAGATGGAATAGTCATAAGTAATGATGACTAATCTAACCGTCTTACGAATTATGATGATAGTTTGACGCTTGACAAGCTAGGTGGAAGGTTGGGAAGAAAGCGGGTCAAACAAATCAAGTATGAAGAAAAGGCGTAATTTGGATGCAAGGGTGTTACAGAAAATCAATATGAAAATCAGATGATATAAAAGAATAATGCATGGTTAAATAAATAACCAAGTGAAAATGAATTTGTATAAAATATGTCATTTGTAAAACAATGTCTTGTGAAAATATGTCATTTGTATAAAATGTGTCATGTCTTTGTCTTTATCGAAGTGCTTTAGATAACGCAACGATATGTAATATCATAAAAGCACTTATATATAGGAAGTACCAGCGGCGTATCCACCATGCTTTTATCATATTACACACGCCTCGTTATTTAAATCACTTACCAAATAACCACCAAAATGTCTTGTCAACCAATGTCAAAATGTTATGTGTAAACAATGTCCAATGTCAAGTGTAAACCATGTCTTGTATAATCAAATGTCTTTTATGGTGAATAAAAAGTATTTACTCAAACCATATGTATAATGTCAGGTATAATCAAATGTCATGTACAAAATAATGTCTTTGAATAAACCAAAGTTTAAATCAAAAGTTATGTTTTGCAAAACCAATGCTTTATTTGATATGAACATTTATGTGGTTGTGTTTATCGCATACATTCAAGCCTTGAGACTGTCGGATAAACCCTTAACAAGTCAAAGGTTTATCAAAAATGTATTCGTATTCTGTCATTCCCTACTTCCAAACAAACCTAGGAAACGGGGAACAAGATTTGTCAAGTCCTATGGTACCACTTGTAACACCCTTGTATTTATTTTAAGGATTTTCGTATAGTTAACGAAAATAAACATGTAATTACGATTAAGTATTCTTAGAAAATACGAGTAATCTAAAACTTTTACAATTTAAAAGTTTAGAACAAAATGTAATTAAGTTCGTCATTTAAAAGTAACAACGAAACGTCATGCGGAAGCTTGTTTCTTGTTCGGGTTCGGTTCTTCATTGAGCTTGATCTTCATCCGGGAATCCCTTGACATATACCTATGACCAAAACCAACTTAAAAGTTAGCTTTGGTAGTTAAATAACACGATTAAACAAGTCATATAAGTCAAACAATTAAAATAACAACCAAAAAGTCCCTCCAGACTGTGGCCTATGGTCTGAACCGTGGGTCACGCTGCAGCCCACAACAACCAATCAGCCCCTCCAGACCGTGGCCTACGGTCTGAACCGTGGGTCACGCTGCACCCAGCTATTCTTATTTTTTTAGTTTTGGTCCTTTTTACGAAAACGGTCGTAACTTTCGAACCGTTTATCCGTTTAACCTCACGTTTCCTCCTACGTGATCGTAATTTAATCCTCCATCTTATGGAGTTAAAATCCTACATCCAACATAAGAAATTTTGAGACTTCTAAGCCTTTGACTCGTTACCTTTTTACCGAATTTTAACCCGTTTATGCATTTTATCAAACAAACGTATTTGTTTGATTCCTATATTACATACACTTCTACAAATTAATGTTACCTACCATATTAGGTTCTAATCATAGGTTTATTTCACAATTTAAACCCGTTTTCACTTGTATGCTTATTTTGACCCGTTAAGGGTATTTAAGCACTTTCGAGCCTAAAATCGCTTTCGATTGTTTCTAGCATTTCATCACCACATTTCTTATCCTAAAATCTCCCACCACAAGTGTGTTTATGGCGGGTTTGATGTGGTGATCTATATAACCAAATTTTACCTCTCGAATCATTATTTTACGGCGAAAACTCAAATAGTACCGTTTGACTAATATAATACCTCTTTCAACTTCTATACTTAATCCAAGTATTTACTTAATCATAAAACTTGTTTCCAAACTACCTTTAAAGGTCGTTCGTCCAATTTAGCTTATAAGGGCGTTTTAGTCCGTTTAGCCAATCATTTACGATGAAGGACTTTTGAACGTATATTTGACCCATAACCCCTCTTTTAACCTATGATTTTGTTTGAAAAGTCACTAAGCTTTCCAAACGCAATGTTCATTATTCAAAACATTCGGTTTACTTATCAAGTAACCAATGTTTACTTTGACATCTTTTAATACTCATTGAACCACATATTCGAAATGAGTGTTACCCTTATTCACATACCTGGCGCGGATCAATATATTGACCCGTTTTTAAATACTTTGCTTTTATAACCGCTAATCCATAGCGTTGCTAATACCCATTTGACACTTACTCCTGAAATAATATAACTCGACAATGATCATTAGTCGTTATTGTCAAAAGGTGATATCTTCACCTTTTGACCCATTTGGTCTAAGTGACCGATTATGTTGGCGAGATGATGTTTATTACCATCTCATCTATATGACTCGCTCCGGTTCACACCGTGTGGTCATTTCATTTATTAATCGTTTCTTAACGCTTTTTAGCCTATCATAGCTTACATCACACATTGCCTTTCAAAACCAATAGTTATGGTCAATGCGTGACCAATTTACCATTTTACCCTTGTTGTTTGTTTTGGTTTATCCTATAAGGTACCCATTCAAAAGTTTCATTTTCCATTTGTCATAAAATGATCAAATTACCGATTTAGCTTCTTTTTAACCATCAACATGGTTTCTTGTCATACTCGACTATCTTGTTCCGTACGTTTACACGCCGGAACATCATACCTCAATTATGTATTTGTCTTATTCGTAACTAATACGATAAGAGAATATTCTAAAATATAAGACTAGTGTAAGCTATACTTACCTTACTTCCACATATGCTTTTCCGTCATTCTTTCTTCGTTTGACCCGCTTTGTTCCCAAGCTTTCACCTAGCTTGTTAATCGTCAAACTATCATTGCAAATTGTAAGATGGTTAGATTAGTCATAATTATTCACGACTATTCCATCTCACTTATTTCATACGTCGAAATTACTATTCGACTTCATGATTAGTTAACTTAGCTTATTAAAGTTAACCACTTTAAATCACAAGGTTCTCAACATTAAGTCTAAATCAACATTATATTTAGAACCCTTCTCACTTCATATTACGCGTAATCACCATATCATTCAAATGCGCGTTTTCGCTCTAATTTCAACACTTTAGTTTTCACTTAGGCATTTTAACAAACACCTAATGTGCATACATTTTTACACATTTACAACTAGTTCATAACTAGTTATTTTTACCAAGATTAACATCAAAATTCACCACTATCACTTATGATCAAATACTAAAACTTGCAAATTGTTTAAGTATTTCCCGATTACTAACATGCATGATGATCCTAATCACAATCATATCATCAAATTCATCATATGATTAAAACCCACTTAACCTAGTGTGGTAAATCATTCAATCATTCAATCCATAGCATGTTATGTATGATTTTCACTTAGGGTTTTGTTCCTAAGCAAATATACATCACTAATCTAGCCATAGCTTCTCTAATCCATGCCTAATTCGCGATTAGGATGATTATCCAATTTTTACAACTTCAAGATTGTTAGAAATTCGACATACCTTACGATCCCCTTGACTTGGTGACCGTTTCTATGTGTTCAAATCCGAATTTGACCCTTGTTTGATCCTCCAATTTGAGGGTTTTGTTGAAGTTTAGGGTTGAGCTCCATGGGAGCTTTCCTGAGATCGATCCAGAACACACATTTGTGTGTGTGTTTGTGTTTTGTTTAGTTAAATAACTTTTCTAGTTATCCCACTTTAACCCCTCGTGTTTGGTTCGTTATTAAGTAGGCCACAACCTACTTATTTTTAACAATATTCCCACTTATTAACTAGGTTTAATATTCCTAGTTAACTTAGCGGGTTCAGGAATATTTATGACTAAGTTTATTTTAAGTCCCGTTAGGTCGGGCCTTCTATAAACTTTATTTCCTCCAAAGCCTTTATTCTACTTTTATTTAATATTAGGTTTATTTATTTAAAATCCTAATATTCACCGGGTTACTTTTACCACTAACGGTATTTTACCCGTCTTTTAGTATTAACGTGGGTTAATTACCAAACCCATTTTCGGGGTGTTACAAGTCTAACCCCCTTAAAGAGGTTTCGTCCTCGAAACCTTTTCTTACATAATTCATTGAGTTTAAACTCAATGTATTTGATCCGAGATATCATTTAAACATTACTTATACTTTTAACCAATTATTAGTATTACCAGATAAGCATGGTAACATCTTTTTGGTCACTAATTGTCTACGTATCTCATATGACTTAGTGCAACTTACAATAACGTAATCTCGTTATTTCCACTAGTTTAGTTAACTTAGCGATATCCATCGCTTTCATATACTATCGAATTCCTTATGAATCCGTAATTTTGACTCGTTTAAAGGCCTTTAGTGAAATCTTTTCACTTTTAGCAGCAAATTTCTTTTGTCTTCAAATTTATTTATTCGGTTCAGTCATACCGAACCTACCGCTTACAAGCAAACCAAATTTATTTAAATGACCTTGACCGGTCTCACTACTTAGACTTATTAGTCCAGTTACTTTTTACCGCTTGCTTGGTCATAATGTGATTCTACTTCACATTACCTTTCTTGACCGTGATCGTGTTACATCATGTTTAATTTATATCAAAATTTCCTTTCCGAAATATCACTTTTTTGAATATAACGTCTTGCGCCTATCGGTGTCAAGACTTGAACCTTTCATGCTTAATATTCAATTTTCCTATCAGGATTCTCATTCGTAAAAACGTTATTTCTTACTAAAACCAAGGTTTTAGTTTAGGATCTTCTCTTTATCTTTCGTCAATTATCCGTAACAGGACATTGACAGTCTGTAATTTATTCTTTTACAGTCTTAGTTTTATGCGGGGATTTTCAACTGGTTCTCTCGCTTTGTTAAGTAACCCGTAGGTTCTTTCACGTAGCCTCGTAGGCTATTTCCTTAGGTCTTCACCCCCTTTTTACTGAAAACACTAAGGTTTATTTCCTTTTCTTTTCGTGACCCAAGGGTCATTCTGGTCCCGTAGACCTTAACACCGTGTTTAATCCCGTAGGTTATGATGATCCCGTAAATCATCTTTTATTTGTATCTACATTCAAATGTATATATATATATATATTCATATATAGCTTCAAAGCATGTCTTGCTATGTTTAAAATCGTATATTTTCGCTTATGAGCTTTAGTTGACCTTGACCGTAGTCTAAGGCTTCATTTGTTTATTTCCGGGCGAAATTTTCTGACTTTGTCCTTACGTTTGACGTTTTACAAAAATGACCCGTTAAGGGACATATTCGCATTTTCCGGGTTCGAGTGTAAGTACACTACCTCCCAATGCTTGTCTAAATCATTTTACATGTTTGTGTTTTCTGGGTTCGAGTGTAAGTACACTCCCTCCCAATACTTGTCTAAATCATTTTACATGCTTGCGTTTTATGGGTTCGAGTGTAAGTACACTCCCTCCCAATACTTGTCTAAATCATTTTACATGCTTGCGTTTTCTGGGTTCGAGTGTAAGTACACTCCCTCCCAATACTTGTCTAAATCATTTTACATGCTTGCGTTTTCTGGGTTCGAGTGTAAGTACACTCCCTCCCAATACTTGTCTAAATCATTTTACATGCTTCTTTGTCCCTTCACTCGGGCTCATTATCCTAATGTAATACGCTTCCGTCACTCGGTTGTGCGTTTACACTATTATCAAATATTTTGCTTATCTGATTCATTTGGGTACTTTTTAATTAGTCCCGTTCACTCCGTCCTTACTACATCGGATGTAAATGTGTCCGCTATAAGAAACTCATGGTATCATATGTCACTACTTACTTGGCCAGAGTAAGCGGTTAACACATGACATACACGACCTTTTTATAGTTTTCACACCACGCCCTATGTAAGTAACGCCTCTATTTGGTTTCTCTTGGAAACAATATCCCGGATAGATTTTCTATTCGGGCCTTTCTAAAAATTTATAACAATTCTAAAATTCAAAAAATCAGAAAAATAATAATAAATCCAAAAAATTCTAAAAAATCAACAAAATTCAACAAAATAAAAAAATAATAAAAAATCTAAAAAATAAAAAAAATCTAAAAAAAATCCTAAAAAATAAAAAAAATAATAAAAAAATCCAAAAAATCTAAAAAGTCCTAAGAATCATAAAAAATTATAAAAAACCAAAAAAAAACTAAAAAATCCAAAAAATTCTTTAAAATTCAAAAAATTAAAAAATATCAAAAAAAAATTAAAAATAAAATAATCAAAAAAATAATAAAAAATTCAAAAAAATCCAAAATTTTTTTAAAAAATAAAAAAAACTAAAAAATCTAAAAAATTCCAAAAAAATCTAAAAAATAATAATAAATCCAAAAAATTATAAAAATAAAAAAATTCAAGAAAAAGTAAAAAATAAATAAAAAAATCAAAGAAATTCTAAAAAACCAAAAAATTTCTAAAAAAATCAAAGAAATTCTAAAAAATCAAAAAAATCCTAAAAATTCCAAAAAATTCTAAAAAATCCAAAAAATCATAAAAGATTCTAAAAAATAAAAAAAAAATCTTAAAATCCTAAAAAAATTTTTAGAATTTTTTGGATTTTTTATTATTTTTATGATTTTTTGTACTTTTTTTATTTTTTAGTATTTTTTGATTTTTTAGAATTTTTTATTGTTTTTAGAATTTTTTGGATTTTTTTTATTTTGAGTTAATTACATAGTTAGTCCCTGTGGTTTGCACAAAATAACATACTTAGGTACTAATAATTTAAAATCACCTTCTAGGGTATTAACTTTTCATTTTGTAACGTTTGAAGGTGTTAACTTCTAGGGTATTAACATTGTTAGTCCCTGTGGTTTGCACAAAATAACATACTTAGGTACTAATGGAATGCGATTTTAAACCTACAAATAAGCTTAATACCTCAAAATGTTAAAAAATGAAAAGTTAATACCCTAGAATGTGATTTTAAACTATTAGTACCTAAGTATGTTATTTTGTGCAAACCACATGGACTAACTATGTAATTAACTCTTATATTTTTTATAAATTTTTTTGGATTTTTTAGGATTTTTTGGATTTTTTTAATATTATTTTTTATTTTTTAGAGTTTTCTGATTTTTTAGAAGTTTTTTTCTATTTTTTTATTATTTTTTTGATTTTTAAGAATTTTTTATTATTTTTTTTAATTTTTAAGAATATTTTTATTTTTTAGGTTTTTTTGGTTTTTTTGAATTTTTTGAATTTTTTAAAATTTTTTGATTTTTTATTATGTTTTGATTTTTTAGATTTTTTACTAATTTTTTGTTTTTTTAGAAATTTTTTGATTTTTTAGAATTTTTCTGATTTTTTATTTTTTAGACTTTTTTAAATTATTTTTTTAATTTTTTAGAATTTTTTGGATTTTTATTTATTTTTTTGATCAATTATTTTTTTTTTTTTAGAATTTTTTTTATTTTTTTGGATTTTTTAATCTTTTATTATTTTTTGGATTTTTTAGAATTTTTTGGGTTTTTTATTATTTTTTCGAATTTTTTGTATTTTTTTTACTTTTTGGATTTTTTAGAATTTTTTGTTATTTTTATTATTATTTTTTATTTTTTAGATTTTAGATTTTTTTTATTTTTCTGATTTTTTAGCAAATTTTTATTATTTTTAATTTTTTTTATTATTTTTAAAATTTTTATTATTTGTGAAGCCAACATATACGAACACTCAAATAATATGAAAAATCTGCCTGTGATGCTCTTTTTTGAATTACCCATTTACCCTGCGTAATGTCCATCCTTACCCACGAATTATTTTAAATAGATATCATATAATCCATCCTGACCCATCCTTAGTAATTTCTTAACCCATCCTGACCCATTCTCATTTTTAAAATGACCCAAAATAATTCAAAAAACCCAAATGGGTTTTATTTGCCAGGCCTACATTACATACTACCGAGCGGCGTGATCAATGTTAATGAATGTATTCTTGTCCCGTTAAACATACTAAACGTCATAACCAATGTAAGCATATAATGTAAAAACCATGTACTAAGTATGCTAAGTAAACGTACGAAGTAGAAATGTCCATGAAATCAATGTGCTAGCATGCTCAGTCAACATACATAGCAAAAATGCATGTAAATCAATGTGCTCATATGCTGAGTAAACATATGCCGCAAAATGTATCTTTGAAATCAATGTGCTAGCATGCTCAGTCAACATACATAGCAAAACATAATTGAAATCATGTACTATATGTGTACTAGATGAACATAGCAAGTATATGTCATGAAAAGCATGAAAACATGAAAGTAACATATAGGCACATGTGTATCATCCCAAAATATTTGCAAAAAGTAAAAAAAGGGACTATGTACTCACATAGTTACCTCAAAACATTTGGAAAGCATAAAAAGAAGGGGAACTATGTACTCAGTTGAGATTGCTTAATAGTCTTGGAATTAAGACCAAATAAAGCTCGAAGGATCACGGAATCAAACGACACCTAATATTTAAAACTATGTTAATAATCGGATCCTAAACCAGAGGATAGGATAGAATGAAGTTCTATAAATCAAATGAGTATTGAAACTCATATGGCATGATTTAATAGACCTAACATTCTGATAAGAAGGTTATCCTAAGTGCTTTTGACTCGTTACGACTCGTTAAGGTAATTTACGCTACTTTAACGTGTCGTAAACGTAAATATAAGGTCGGATGGTTATATATGTCATATGTTAAGTCTTATATGCCCAAACATGTTTAAAAATGTTATTATATCAGTTTAGATGTCAAAAGTTTGATTACATATGTTAAAACTGAAGTTATGCGCAAAAAGGGCATTTTGGTCATTTTTAATGGGCATATAAACGACTTAACAAACAACAAATCAAACAAAGTGACCACAAGGTATAACCTCTGGAGGTTATTCCCTATACAACTATGGTCACAAAATATGTTTGGTTGGATCCTAATGATCGACCAAACGGGTCGGGTTTGAAAGTCTAAGCGGTTGTTAAGACCGCTTGACTTACGACCCTAAATAAGCACTAAACTAGTAGTGACGAGTTAAACATGTTAAAACATGTTTAACTAAGTTAGAAAACTGATTTGGTATCAAAACAAAGTGTTTTGATACCCGAAAATAGTTCCGTCGCAAAATGCACATAAACTTGCATTTTGACCGAAACTTTGACTCGTCACTACGACTAGTAACGTGGTAATCAGTAGGTATAATCGCTAGTGATTATAACCATCGTGATTACGATCACGTTGCAAAGTTTACACGAACTTTGTCTTAACCAATTAATGGCGCCTTCGGAGTGTCGCTCTTTGATTCAACAAAGGAGTTGCTCTTCACCTCGTTGATCTCACTGACGATCTGAGGTATGACTTTAGCCATTTCCTTGGCGACCAGTGAAGGAATGCGCTTATCAGCATGGTTTCGGCGAGCTGCGCGAGAAGTGTGGGATCCAAATGACGACATTGTCTGCAGCAGACATCGTCATAGGATTCAGACGAGATTCGATTATATCGGGTTTTCGAAAAGTTTAGCGTTTAACCAACATACTTACTATTATTATTAGATAAAGCTCAGGAACACGTAGGCGCATAGGCACAGTCCACGTAAGCGCAGAAGCACATAAGCACGTAAGCACATAGGAGCACATAATCCATGTAAGTACATATTTTGCATGTATTCACCTACATATTTTGCACGTATTCACCTATCTTTCAAAGCCGCGAAGATCGTTCGAGAGTTGTTGGGCGTTAGCGAGTAGCAATATCGAGTAGTGTTGCGAGTAGTATAGCGTACTAGAGTTCATAGCTTGTCTGTGATTAGTTTTAGATTTCGAAGTGGCATGTGTTGTGCGCGTTTTGCAGAGCGAGAAGCGAATAGTCTCCAAAATCGAAACATAAACATTTAAAAACACATGAAATTGATAGCGCGTAAAATCAGTGACTTGCGGGCTTAAATTGAAAACAGAGTACCTTGGGTGTTAGGCATCGACTACCCAAAGTGATTCGACTATCCTCAACGAGATCGAGTACACGCTTGGGCCTAATAGACTGTGTTCTTGCCGCATATGGCGAACGACACTCATTCTTTCAGCTTCCACCTGACTCGGGTTGTTGGGATCCTTCGAGACTTTGGTGAGAGTTTTGTAAAACCAAAGTAGAGGGTGGAACAGGTCATTAAGATACGGGTTTCACCCCTAACTTAACAACTTCGTTCCTGATAGTGTGGCAAAACCACGAGACAGAGATGGAGAATTTCGTTAAGATATGGATGTCACTCCTAACTCAACAAAGTTTCTTGTGCTGAGAGTAAAAATTACGCGTAGAGTGAGTAATTGTCACACCCCAACCGATGGCGGAATCATCGTGGCGCGGCACTGAGCGAAACAGATTGTCTAGGAGAATCCATAACAACTATTAGTTATAATATATTAAAGGTTCATGTCCCATACCATAAACATTTAATTGTTTGTTTCTAAGACTCCATCCTAACTTGATTCCCACATAGCCGCAAAACATCCTAAGCACCTGCCATATACGTTAAAATAAGGTCAATACACATAGTGTAAAGGTGAGCATACAAGTTTGATATAGCATAATAGAGTTCGAAATAGTTTACGCATAACCAGCATGTATCATGTATAATGCGAGGCTAGTAGGTTATCGACAATGAAATATGCACAGACTAGACTGCGAGTTGTAGAATGCGCAACACATATCACCACTGCGACATGTGAGAGGTAACCTTAACAACCCCTGTCCACGACAGGTGCTGAGTCCAAACAAATAGTACTATCATTGCTAAGGCGTCAGGCAACAATCACTGTGTTAACATAACATACAAGCATTCATCGAGTAACACGTATCATGCAGTAACGGTCAGCGTATAAATAGTGTTTGCGTTGTGTGAAAGATGTGATTTAGAATAAGTAACGTATGTAACACCCAAAAGTGCATAAAGCAAAAAGGGATCGAGTATACTCACAGATCGTGCTTAACAAGTAATCACTCTCTTGGATTGAAGGGAGCACTGAGAGATTAGCCTGAACAGTTAACGATAGCATAAACGATGAGCGGTGCGTAAAACGGTGAAAAAGTACCAAGTGTCGGATGGCAATCCGATCGGATGGCCAGTCGATCGGATGTCAATTCGTTCAGATGGTCATCCGATCGGATGGCCATTCGATTGGATTGACATTCGTTTGGTGAGAATGTGTTTGTGTATGATGGCTTTGAAGTTTTCGTTGTAGCATTTTGAAAATAGAGAAGTATCTCTACCCTTTAGGTCGATCGATCGAACGGCAGTTCGATCGGATAGCGATTCGATTGGCAAGACACTTAGTGAGAACAAGTTCACAGCAGGATTGTCACTCGATCGGATTGCAATCTGATCGGTTGGTAATCCGTTAGTTACTGATGATCTTTGAAAATTATAAAAATAATTAAGTGTCGAAGTTCCAGCGTCACATGGTCGGATGGTCGTTCGATCGGATGGCTATCCGATCGGACGATAATCCGTTCGACGTTCAAAACCTTGAAAGTTTGAATAAAAAGTTTAAGTGTGAAACCAAGTGCAAGCCGATCGGATGGCTGTTCGATCGGACGGCAATCCGTCCCAATGACCTGATCGTCTTGGTACTTGATTATTTTGAAAGTTTTGCAGTTTTGATCGAGACGGTATGATAACGTGCTAAACAATAGAAACCCCATCTTGACCCAAGTGATCCGATCAAACAGGAACCACCCTAGTCTGATCAGCTCACTGTTCGAGACGGTTGTTCATGTTTAACCCGAAATCAGTTGTCTCTTAGATAGAATTCAGATCTTGAGCTAATACATCACTAAGAAAGAGTAGAAGATCAGAACGAGCTCCGATTCTATCGGTTTTGAGTGCGTTGTGTGTAAAAGAGTTGAAAGAAAGTTAGAAAACCATCTTTCAATCCTTTTAACCATGAATATGCGTAGGTCTATGCGAAAACATTGATTTTTCATGTGGAAATCCTTCATATCTAAGTTGTTCTTGGTGGAATGAAGCAAACCCTTGAAGTTCATAAGAACTCCATGATGACATCATCCTAGAACACCTCAAATCCGGTGATTTCATGGTTAAAAGTTAAGATTCAAAGGTGAAAAAGATGAAGGAGTGCGTGTTGATCATAGAAGTACAAGATTTAGTTTGAAAACTTACAAGAATTGCGAAAATCGAGAGAAATGAGAGCTTAAGTGCGGCTGGTCGAGTGAGGAGCTGTCACATCACAAATGATGTGACAGATGGGTATTTATAGGGTTTCCAAAAGAGGAAAGTGTCAAAGTGTCGGATCGGTCACCGATCGGATGGCAATCCGATCGGATGGCAATCCGATCGGATGGCAGTCCAATCGGATGGCCACTCGATCCTGGTGTCCGGCATGTTGAGTTTTGTCATTTCGGTTCGCGTGTTGAGCGTTACGATGCGATTCGAGCGAGCGATGCGATAATATTACCCATTAGTTACACAATTAACCTAACTACTCTATCTAACGTACAATCACTATAAATAATTTGCGTATAGCGTTTGCGATTTAGATTGCGATGCGATAGAATTGCGATTGCGATTGCGATTAAACACCTCAACATAAACATAACATGCACAAGTAACACATAATAGCACACACACGTAAAACAATATCCAGAACACATAATTCGAGTTGCGAATGCGATAGCGATAAGTCGATTAGCGATTGAACATGCGATTAAACAGTGATTAAACCTCGATTATTAATAGATACTCCACATAATACAACTAAAACAAATAAATAATAGAATCGATTACAAGTCAAATAAATCAAAACAGTAGTTGAGCAAGGAGTGACAGATCGCAATTAGCAATCTTTTCTTCCTTTGACTTCAATCTTGACTTTGACTTTGACTTTCGAAACACGGGGTGTTACAGCCTCCCCTACTTAAGGGAATTTGGTCCCGAAATTAGGCTTTAGCCATAACAAACAACTGCGGGTACTTCGCCTTCATGTTACTTTCGAGTTCCCAGGTAAACTCGGCACCGCATTTGCTTTCCCAGCGAACCTTCACAATGGGAATGCGTGAGCGTCTGAGCACATTGGTTTCTCGTCCCATGATCTCGACAGGCTTTTCCACGAAGTGTAATGCTTCGTCCACTTGTAAATCTTCGAGAGGGACATGTAATTCCTGGTCGGCCAAGCACTTTCTAAGGTTCGAAAAGTGGAAAGTCGGGTGGACATTACTAAGTTCCTCCGGTAGTTCGAGTCTGTAGGCCACCTTCCCAATCCTTTCCAGAATTTTAAAGGGTCCAACCATATCGAGCCGCGAGCTTTCCTTTCTTGCCGAATCTGACCACCCCCTTCCAAAGTGCAACCTTTAGGAGTACGTGATCACCAACGTCAAATTCAATATTGCGTTCGATGTGATTTAGTATAAGTAACGTATGTAACACCCAAAAGTGCGTAAAACAAAAAGGGATCGAGTATACTTATAGCGGTTGATGGATTGAAGGGAGCGCTAGAGAGTAGGGTTATCCTGATCAGAATGATAACATAACGATGAGCGACGCGTAAAACGGAGCAAAGTACAAGTGGTTCGGACAGCAGTCCGTTCGGACAGTCATCCGGTCGGATGACTGTTCGAGTGGATTGTTTCTTCCTTTGAGAAGGATGTGTTTGTGTATGATGGCTTGACTTTTGAAGTTTTCGTTGTAGCATTTTGAAAACATTGAAGTACCTCTACCGTTCAGGTCGGTCGATCGGACGGCAACCCGTTCGGTTGGGCACTTCAGTGAGAACAAGCTCATAGCAGGGTGTCACTCGATCGGACGGTTGTTCGATCGGGTGGCATCCTTTGTGCATTGAACATGTTGCAAATTGTTTAAGTGTTGAAGTTTAAATGTCTCATGGTTCGATTGGCAGTTCGATCGGATGGTAGTCCGATCAGACAGCAATTCGTTCAATCATTCAGACTTCAAGTGTTGGCAGAATGATTAAGTGTGGGACCAAGGTGCAAGTCGTACGGGTGGCCAGTCGTTCGGTTTGGCTGTCCGTTCAGACAATAGTCCGTGCGGACGGCACCCCGTCCTGGTTGACCTGTTCGTCTTACACTTGGTTGTTTTGATAGTTTGTCGTTTCATCGAGATGTGTTGATAACGTGTTAAGCAACAGAAACCTCGTCAATACTTGGT
This sequence comes from Helianthus tuberosus, assembly GCA_030545235.1. Lineage (NCBI taxonomy): Eukaryota > Viridiplantae > Streptophyta > Magnoliopsida > Asterales > Asteraceae > Helianthus > Helianthus tuberosus. Next base: position 23,088 of record JARYGA010028352.1, on the reverse strand, counting down.
GCTCCTGATCGGACAGGAATCACCCAAACCCGATCAGTTGACGGTTCGAGACGATGTTCCATGTTTAACCCGGAATCAATCCTCTCGTGGATAGGAAACGGATCTTGCACCAACGCAACCACAAGAATGAGTAGTAAGTCGGCACAAGCTCCGATTCTATCGGTTTTGAGTGCATTGAGTGTACAAGAGTTGAAAGAAAGTTGGAAAAACCTTCTCTCAATCCATTTCTCCGTGAATATGTTTAGATCTATGAAAGATCTTTGTTAGTTTATGTGGAAATCGGTTAGATCCAAGTTGTTCTTGGTGGATTGAGGCCAAAACATGAAGTTCTTCAAGAACACATGATGACGTCATCCTAGAACACCTTAAATCTCGATGATTTCACGGTTAAAAGTTAAGATTTAAAAGATAGAAAGGTGTAGGAGTGCGTGTAGATTAAGGAAGTACAAGATTTAGGACGAGATCTTACCGAATTGTGAGAAATCGAAGGAAAAGCGAGTAAGAGCACTGTTCGGACGTCACTTGCCAAAAGTGGAAAGAATGAAAGTGACAAGGGGTATTTATAGGGTTACCCAAAGTGGAAAGGGGCTGGTCGAACGTTTAGGCAGCCCGTGCGGACAGCCCGTCCGATCGGACAGCAGTCCGATCGGTCGCCTGGTCGATCAGTCACCTCGTTTGAGTGTTCGGCGCGACGAATTTTGATGTTTCGACTTCGATTGTGAGCGTTGCGATGCGGTAGAGTTTCCTAGTCAAATTACTTTTAATCCCAGCTACTCATATATCGCACTATCTCTTCTCTACCAATTATCATACTGTTTCGATTGCGATTGAGTTCGATTGCGTTCGAGTTTCGATTGCGATTCGATTGATTACCACACATAACATAATTTAAACGTGCACAAGTAACACATAAGGCACACACACACGTATATAATAACCAAAATGTGTATTTCGAGTTGCGAGTGCGATTGCGATAGCGATAAAGCGATTAAACATGCGATAAATAGTGATTACTATGCGATAATTAATAGATACTCCACATAATACAACTGAAGCGAGAACAAAATAGACTAATTACAAGTTAAAGAAGTCAAAACAGGTATTGAGCAAGGAGAGACAGATCGCAATTAGCAATCTTCTCTTCCTTTGACTTTCGAAACACGGGGTGTTATAGCCTCCCCTAGTTGAGGGAATTTCGTCCTGAAATTAGGCCGAAGCCGTAACAAACAACTGTGGGTACTTCGCCTTCATGTCGCTTTCGAGTTCCCAAGTGAACTATGTGCCTCGTTTGCCTTCCCATCGGACTTTCACAATAGGAATGCGTGAGCGCCTGAGCTGCTTGGTTTGGCGATCCATGATTTCGACAGGCTTCTCCACGAAGTGTAGTGTTTCGTTTACTTGAAGGTCATCGAGAGGTACAATTAAATCATGCTCAGACAGGCACTTGCGGAGGTTTGACACATGGAAAGTCGGGTGGACATTACTAAGCTCTTCCGGTAGTTCGAGTCCGTAGGCGACTTTTTCCGATCCTTTCCAGAATCTTAAAAGGTCCAACATATCGAGGGGCTAGTTCCCCTTTCTTGCCGAATCTGACCACACCCTTCCAAGGTGATACCTTTAGGAGTACGTAGTCGCCAACGTCAAATTCAAGGGGCTTTCAACAAGTTGTCTCGAATTTGGAGGACTTTGTCAGTCGTTTCTTGCAATAGCTCAGGACCGGTTAATTGCGAGTGACCAATCTCGTGCCACACAATAGGTGATCGACATTTTCTTCCGTATAAAGCCTCAAATGGTGCCATTTGAATGTTGGAATGATAACTGTTGTTATACGAGAATTCGACTAACGGCAGGTATGCATCCCAATTACCACCGAAATCTATAACACACGAACGGAGCATGTCTTCAAGAGTACGGATCGTTCTTTCAGTCTGATCGTCGGTTTGAGGTGGAATGCGGTACTTAAGTTAAGCGTAGTACCGAGAGCCGCTTGAAATGTTTCCCACAGTCGCCAGGTAAACCGAGCATCACGGTCAGAGATGATGTCGCGAGGCGTCCCATGATTACAAATGATCTCGTTGGTGTAGATTCGGGCTAATCGTTCTACCTTGTAGTCTTCCCGTATTGGCAAAAAGTGAGCAGATTTGGTCAAACGGTCAACGACAACCCAAATGCTGTCGTGACCTGATGACGTGTGCGGAAGCTTTGTTATGAAATCCATAGCTATACTCTCCCACTTCCACATAGGGATAGGCGGTTATTCAAGTAAGCCAGAGGGCCTTTGGTGTTCAGCCTTGACTCTTGCACAAGTCAGGCACTTTCCAACGTAGAGAGCAATATCCATTTTCATGCCCGGCCACCAGTACTTGTAGCGAAGGTCCTGGTACATTTTGTCGGCACCGGGATGAATAGAATACCGGGATTTTTGGGCTTCGTCCATCAAAATCTGTCGTAAATCGGTCCGTTTAGGGATCCAAATTCGGTCCAGAAAGTGGAATATCCCATTTGACTTATTCACAAGCTGGGCTCCATCGTGGTAGATTCTTTCCTTCTTCAGAGTGCGTTCATTAAAACATGCATGCTGAGCTTCGCGGATGAGAGTTTCGAGATCGTATTGGGCTTGAGTATTACGAATGCTGAGCAAATAACTCCGTCTGCTGAGAGCGTAGGCAACAACATTTGCTTTGCCTGGGTGATAACGAATCTCACAGTCGTAATCGTTGAGAAGTTATACCCATCGGCGTTGACGCATATTAAGTTCTTTCTGATCAAAGATATGTTGTAGGCTCCTATGATCGGTGAAGATCGTACACTTGGTACCATACAGGTAGTGTCGCCAAATCTTTAATGCAAAAACAACTGCGCCTAGCTCGAGGTCATAGGTTGTATAGTTCTTCTCGTGGATTTTGAGCTGACGAGATGCGTAAGCTATAACCTGGTCCCGCTGCATAAGGACACAACCAAGACCAAGGTTGGAAGCATCACAATAGACAATGAAATCGTCATTTCCGTCAGGCAATGTGAGAACAGGAGCATTGCAAAGCATGTGCTAGAGGGTTTGAAAGGAAAACTCTTGTTCAGTTCCCCAAACAAAAGGCTTGTCTTTATGCGTGAGAGCGGTAAGCGGCACCGGGATCTTTGAGAATCCCTCGATAAACCGTCGATAATAGCCCGCTAGTCCGAGAAAAGAACGGACTTCAGACGGGTTCTTAGGTGTAATCCAACTCTTAACTGCTTCGATCTTCGCCAGATCGACGTGGATACCTTGACTATTTACGATGTGACCAAGGAACTGAACCTCCTCCAACCAGAATTCACACTTGGAGAACTTGGCATAGAGTCGATTCCCCTGGAGTAGCTCGAGAATCAAACGTAGATGTTGCGCGTGTTCGGCTTTCGACTTGGAATAGATCAAGACATCGTCTATGAACACGATGACGAAATGGTTGAGATATGGTTTACACACGCGATTCATCAGATCCATGAAAACCGCGGGTGCGTTGGTTAGACCAAAAGGCATAACAATGAATTCGTAGTGGCCGTATCGGGTGCAAAACGCGGTTTTGGGTATATCCTCCTCTTGAATGCGTAGTTGGTGATAGCCTGAGCGTAGATCGATCTTCGAGAAACACGTAGCACCTTGTAGCTGATCAAACAAATCATCAATGTGAGGCAGACGGTAGCGGTTCTTGATAGTTAACTTATTCAATTCCCGGTAGTCGATGCATATCCTGAACGACCCATCCTTCTTTTTGACGAAAAGGACTGGCGCGCCCCAAGGAGAGGTGCTCGGGCGAATGAAGCCTTTCTCGAGTAATTCCTGGAGTTGGTTCGAGAGTTCACGCATTTCGGACGGCGCGAGTCGGTAAGGAGCTTTGGCAATAGGATTGGCTCCAGGAATGAGGTCGATTCGAAAGTCGATATCACGACTTGGCGGTAATCCTGGGAGATCATCAGGAAACACATTGGGAAATTCACGAACCACAGGAACGTCTTTCACTTCTGTCTTTTCTTTCTTTTCCTTCTCCGCTACTACAATGTTAGCCAAGAAAGCTCTGTATTCCTTGCGGAGATACTTGTTAGCTTGGACACATGACATGAGTTTGAGACCTTTCGAAGCAGTTTCACCGTACACACACAATAAATCACCATTCGCGAGCGAGAATCGAATCATCTTATCGAAACACACAACTTCAGCATGGTTTTCTCGAAGAAAGTCCATGCCTACTATGACGTCAAAACTTCCGAGTTGCATCGGAATAAGGTCGATTGGGAAGATGTGATTGTTGAGCTCAAGAGTACAATCACGAAGAACAGAGTTAACAGCGACAGTTCTTCCGGTAGCGACTTCAACATCGAACGTCGAGGGGAGATGGGAGCGTTTACGACTAAGAAGCTTCTCGAATTCGAACGACACAAAGCAATTATCGGCTCCAGTATCAAACAAACATGAAGCATAAATACCATTCACAAGGAACGTACCATTGACCACGTTGTTGTCAGTCTGGGCTTGGCGCACATTAATGTTGACAGTTCTAGCGCGTGCGGCTTGTTGCTGTTGCTGAGGCTGCTGCTGCTGGTGTTGCTGCTGCTGCTGGGGCTCTTGTTTCACAACCCTGTTCGGGCACATGTTCGCAAAGTGGTTGGGATCACAACATGCGAAGTAGACTCGGGAGTTGACCGCGGGTGCCTGAGCCGCTTGTTGGCCTTGCGGGGCTGGGAGCAGAGCTTGATGAGCAGTGGCTTGAGCTGGCGCTTGACGAGGACTAGTACGGCAGTTAGCAGTGAAGTGGTCGTACATGTTGCAGTGAGCGCAGAAACGACAGGCGAGACCCACCGGGTGATGATAAGAACATGTTGGGCAAGCCGGGTGGGGGCCTGTGTATGCACGCTTTGCAGGCGGTGCATAAGTAACTGGTGCTGGTCGGTGGTGGTGCTGTTGCTGAGCCGGTATAGCTTGAAGAGGAGCAGCAGTAGTGTTGACATCACAGTTCTTGTTGCTGGAGCTGCTGTTGTTGTTGTTCTTCTTGCGGCGTGAGGACTTTGACGGTTGAGCGGTGGCGGTTTCGGCAGTAGGTGCGGCGGTGACTTGGTGCAGGCTCTTTGAAGCTTTATCCCAAACACCAGCTTTTACCCGCTTGTCGTTGATTTCAGCGGCAAGCAAGTAAGTTTCTTCAATCGTTGTCGTCTTTGCGGCATGCACAAAATCCGCAACACAGTCGGGTAGAGCTCGGATGTACTTCTTGATCGCCATGTCGGGCGTCTTCACTTGGTCGGGGCAGATGATGCTGAGCTGCTTAAAGCGAGCAGTCAGGGCAGTGTTGTCACCTTCCTTCTGCTTAATATTCCAGAATTCGTCCTCCAGCTTCTGGCGTTCGTGGGGAGGGCAGAATTCATCCATCATGATGGCCTTCAACTCTTCCCATGTCAGCTCATAAGCTGCATCATTCCCGCATTTGTTTCTCTCGGCCGTCCACCAGTCTAATGCGCGGGACTGGAAAACGCCGGTAGCATTTAGAGTGCAGAGATTTTCTGGACATCCACTCTGGAGCAGAGTGACTTCGATGGAATCGAACCATTGAAACATAGTCGTCGGGCCATCTTCTCTAGTGAATTCCTTCGGACCGCATGCCTTGAACTGCTTGAAGCTGAAAGCAGTCTTGGTAGCAACTTTAGGAGCTTCGGTTCTAGACTCCTCCGATGATTTGCTGACGTTCTCGTAAATCTCACTCACGATCTGAGGCACAACCTTGGCCACTTGCTTCGCAAGGATGGCAGCAAGGCGTTTGTCCCTCTATTCTTGGCGAGAGAGTCGTGGGTGTCAGTGTCCAGATGATGGTCCAGTTGACATTGTCTGCAACAGACATCGTCATAGGTCTTAGACAGATCATGATCAAATCTCACCTCACACGTCTAATGCTTACTAAAGCTCAGGAACACAGTGAAACATGTATCACATAAACACATAGGCACATAATCACAGATTCACATAACACCGAAGCACATAAGCACGTAGGGCACAGAAACACATAAATCACAGAATCACAGAAGCATTTAAGCACATGAGGTAGTCTGAATACAGAAACCTATCATTCACAGTTCGCGAGTGTTCGAATGTAGAGATCGCGTTTAGTATATCGAGTAGTGTAGTATAAGCGTATATCATAGCATACGGTCGTCCATAATTTAGCGATTTGTCAGTGTTTTGAGATAGAAATGCAGTGCGAGTCGTGCGTGTCGATTGAAGTGAAAGCAAAAATCGAATAAATCTCCAATTTAAACATATAAACAGGTAAATACACATACAAATACATAAAATCAAGGAATCGTCAGAGTCAGCAGTTGCGGGCTTAGAATCAAAACACATAAAAATCGAGAAATAGATCGTCTGTGGCTATTAGACTTCGACTACCCAAAGTGGTACAACTATTCACGAGGACCGTCTGAGCACACATCTGACCTTTGGGACTTGTGCTTCCGCCTCGAATCTGGGCGAATGACACGTATCCTTTCAGTCTCCGCGTGATCTTCAGCCGTTGGAGTCCGTCGAAACTTTGGTGAGAGATTTGTAAAACAAAATAAAGATCGGAACAAATTGTCAAGGTTAGGGTTTCACCCCTAGCTTAACAACTCCGTTCCTGTTTCTGATAAGATAAAAGAGAATTATGCGTCAAAGTATGGATTTCACTCCTGATTCAACGCAAATTCTCGTGTTTATAGATAAAAATGTGGGTTGAACAAGCAATTTAGTCGAGAGTTTGCGGTTTTCACACCTAATCTTGACTTAATCGCTCATTCTTATTTGAGAATTCGAGTGCAGAGATAGTGTAGCGTAGGCGAGAATAGCGAGAAATAGCAGTAAGCTCATACATAATCCCTAACAGATATGCACAAGTTGGTCCGTTGGTTCCTAACTATAGACTAGGTCTCTAAGAATCGACCCGGACTAGGTCGAGTCTTGCCTAATTCCCTATAGTTATGGCTCGGATACCAATCTGTCACACCCCAACCGATGGCGGAAACATCGGGGCATGGCACTGAGCGAAACAGATTGTCCAGAAGTTTCCATAACAAGTATCATTACCAATTAATTTAAAGTAACATGTCCCATACCATGTCTTAAAAGGCAAACAATTTATTACAGACAAATCTAGTCAAGTAGTTCTGTTTCGACAACTCAGATTTATACATAGACAGTTTATTTATTGGTTTCTAGGACTCCGTCCCTAGCCTCAACTTCATCACCAGCACACAAAGCATGTAAACATCCTAAGCACCTGTCACATACGTTAAAGTAAAGTAAAGTCAATACACATAGTGTAAGGGTGAGCATACAAGTTTGATAATAGCATATAGAGTTCGAAATAGTTTACGCATAACCAGCATGTACACAGAGTGAAATGAGGCATGTTAGTTATCGACATGAACCTATCGATACCAATGACTGCGGGTTAACTGCCCAAGGCAGTTCGCGATACATTCTCACCACTGTGAGACATGTAGGTAATTGTCCTTAACAACCCCCGAGTGAACGGGTGCTGAGTCCAAACTAATAGTACTATCGTTGCTAAGGCAGGTAGACAGCATTCCATGTGTAAACATAACAAACAAGCATTCATTAAGTCACGTATAACATGCGGTAACGGTTAGCGTTTTAGAGTATTGCGTAGTGTGTTCGATGTGATTTAGTATAAGTAACGTATGTAACACCCAAAAGTGCATAAAACAAAAAGGGATCGAGTATACTCACAGCGGTTGATGGATTGAAGGGAGCGCTAGAGAGTAGGGTTAGCCTGATCAGAATGATAACATAACGATGAGCGACGCGTAAAACGGAGCAAAGTACAAGTGGTTCGGACAACAGTCCGTTCAGATGGTAGTCCGATCGGACAGCCAGTCGTGCGGTTGGTAGTCCGTTCAGACAGTCGTCCAGTCGGATGACTGTTCGAGTGGATTGTTTCTTCCTTTGAGAAGGATGTGTTTGTGTATGATGGCTTGACTTTTGAAGTTTTCGTTGTAGCATTTTGAAAACATTGAAGTACCTCTACCGTTCAGGTCGGTCGATCGGACGGCTACCCATTCGGTTGGGCACTTCAGTGAGAACAAGCTCATAGCAGGGTGTCACTTGATCGGACGGTTGTTTGATCGGGTGGCATCCTTTGTGCATTGAACATGTTGCAAATTCTTTAAGTGTTGAAGTTTAAATGTCTCATGGTTCGATTGGCAGTTCGATCGGATGGTAGTCCGATCGGACAGCAATTCGTTCAATCATTCAGACTTCAAGTGTTGGCAGAAATGATTAAGTGTGGGACCAAGGTGCAAGTCGTACGGGTGGCCAGTCGTTCGGTTTGGCTGTCCGTGCGGACGGCACCCCGTCCTAGTTGATCTGTTCGTCTTACACTTGGCTATTTTGATAGTTTTTCATTTCATCGAGATGTGTTGATAACGTGTTAAGAAACAGAAACCTCGTCAATACTTGGTGCTCCTGATCGGACAGGAATCACCCAAACCTGATCAGCTGACGGTTCGAGACGATGTTCCATGTTTAACCCGGAATCGATCATCTCGTGGATAGGATACGGATCTTGCACCAACACAACCACAGGAATGAGTAGTAAGTCGGCACAAGCTCCGATTCTATCGGTTTTGAGTGCATTGAGTGTACAAGAGTTGAAAGAAAGTTGGAAAAACCTTCTCTCAATCCGTTTCTCCGTGAATATGTTTAGATCTATGAAAGATCTTTGTTAGTTTATGTGGAAATCGGTTAGATCCAAGTTGTTCTTGGTGGATTGAGGCCAAAACATGAAGTTCTTCAAGAACACATGATGACGTCATCCTAGAACACCTTAAATCTTGATGATTTCACGGTTAAAAGTTAAGATTTAAAAGATAGAAAGGTGTAGGAGTGCGTGTAGATTAAGGAAGTACAAGATTTAGGACGAGATCTTACCAGAATTGCGAGAAATCGAAGGAAAAGCGAGTAGGAGCACTGTTCGGACGTCACTTGCCAAAAGTGGAAAGAATGAAAGTGACAAAGGGTATTTATAGGGTTACCCAAAGTGGAAAGGGGCTGGTCGAACGGTTAGGCAGCCCGTGCGAACAGCCCATCATATCGGACAGCAGTCCGATTGGTCGGCTGGTCGAATGGCTGGTCGCCTGGTCGATCAGTCACCTCGTTCGAGTGTTCGGCGTGACGAGTTTTGATGTTTCGACTTCGATTGCGAGCGTTGCGATGCGGTAGAGTTTCCTAGTCAAATTACTTTTAATCCGAACTACTCATATCTCACACTATCTCTTCTCTACCAATTATCATACTGTTTCGATTGCGATTGAGTTCGATTGCGTTCGAGTTTCGATTTCGATTTGATTGATTACCACACATAACATAATTTAAACGTGCACAAGTAACACATAAGGCACACACACACGTATATAATAACCAAAATGCGTATTTCGAGTTGCGAGTGCGATTGCAATAGCGATAAAGCGATTAAACATGCGATAAATAGCGATTACTATGCGATTATTAATAGATACTCCACATAATACAACTAAAGCGAGAACAAAATAGACTAATTACAAGTTAAAGAAGTCAAAACATGTATTGAGCAAGGAGAGACAGATCGCAATTAGCAATCTTCTCTTCCTTTGACTTAAATCTTGACTTTGACTTTGACTTTCGAAACACGGGATGTTACATCAGATTTCCAAATTTTACCCTTAAAACATATGTGAAATGACCAAAATGCCCTTTCGGTGCATAGTTTGGTCATAAAAGATAAATTTCACATATATATGATATCTTACTGATATAACTTACTAAAATAAATATTTTTACTGATTATTTTAGACCAGAACCACAGATTACTATTTAACCTCTTTTATAAACTTTAAAATGACCAAAATACCCTTTCGGGGCTTAATTTGATTTTAAATTCATTTCGGGCATAATGGAAGGTATCCTACTGATATCATAACATATTTTAAGCATATTAACTTGTGGAACCTGTTCATGACTCATTTGGTTACCCGTTACGCATTTTCGCGTTTGGTACGGTTTATGTAACTAGTTTGCATAAATTAACCAAAACGGGTCAAACCTTATCATTTTCACTTCAAAATCCAGAATGTGTTTAGTTTGCCCATACTATACAAGTCTTTATACTTGTCGGGTCTAAATCACATTCTAATCCTGTCTTCGCTTAATCTTGCGTTTTGAACCGTAAACCTTTCTTTAAAACTAACCGGTCTAAGTTTTAGCTTAAATAAGACCCGTTAGGAATTCTAATAGGTTATTAAAACCTTCGTTCGAGATTTAGGAGCCCAGTAAAAGCTATTTGCACTTGCTGATTGTTATACGGCTGAGATTAAACTTATATTTTGCTCAGGTAAATACCTTTAACTTATTTTCCCTAATATGGGCTTGGGGTACGGTATTTAATAATACCGCTTGGTCGGGTGTTGAATTTTTAATAGAATAATGGTTAAATCCTTGAGATAACCCGTTTAATCTGTTTTGTTTATTTTAAGCCTTTAGGGGGTTAATGACCATGTCCTGGATATCCTCGGCTCATTCATTAAAATGGCCACGACTTAAGCACGAGGTGTAGGCATACACCTGCCGGTGCGTATGTAAAAAGATATACCCGCTTGTTGAGAATAACTCACCATGGGTTTATATTATGTGGTGTGTCTATTAATCTTGTTCTGGCTTCTATCCTGGATCCCGAATGTATAATAAACATATAAATCTTTTACAAGATTATTTTTAAATAATTATCCCAAGTTATAAAAGAATATTTGTGCCTTGTGCATTTAAATCAATTTTCTTATAATATTTCAAAAGATGTCGGTTAATTGTATTTACCAGTGTAAACTGACGTATTTTTCTAAAAAGGTTAAGTGCAAGTACTAAGCGAAATGGGCTGGCTACTCCTAGTATCAAATAAAGAGTCTTGCAAGCTTTTGATGCTTAAATCTGTTGAACAATATTTCTTTTTATCTTTGATCCGCCTGTGGATCCATCTTACAACCCGTTTGTAATATTTTATGTTACTTTCGAATCGGTTTGTATAATTATTACTTTTAGACTTCCGCTGTGCATTTAAACTGTGATTATTGACCAAGATGATATCAACTACGTCACGATACTCCCCACCGGGCCCACCGGTAATACGTGGAAATATCGGGGTGTGGCAGGTTGGTATCAGAGCCAACATTGAGTGAATTAAACACTAGCCTTTTGTGTTTAATCTCAATGACACAGTTTGCACATTCCTTGACCTCCGAGTCTAGGCTAACGACATAGGAAATAATCCTAATCTTATTGTTTTCTTTTATTGGTTTCTTTTGTTTGTTTTGACAGGAACAAAGGACAATGCCACCACGATTCAGAGGAAGAGGAGGATGAGGCAAGGCGCCAATCACTGCTCCTAATGACCACGAGGCCGGGCCATCACACCGGCGAACTCCTTCAGCAACTTTAAGCTCAAGTCCCCACGAGGATTGGAGGACTTACCAGGAGCCTGCGAGACACTCTGTCACGCTCATTTCATCACCATCATACCACGACTCATTCGGGCTCCACCAGAACAACGAGTCCGACCACTCGCGCCACTCCTACCTCCCGTTGCAGCGTTCGGGTTCTCACCGTGCCTTTCAGGACCCGACCCCCTACTTTCAGAGCCGGTTTAATTCGACGAACGTGAGTGAAGAACCAATGGGCTATAACCCATTGGGACCAGAAGACCACTTTCCTTGAGCCCAGGGTATGGATATGGACGGGGATCCAGATCCAGAGCCTGCCGAGACGCCAACTGGGACGCCCACGCATCCCATAGAGATTTCAGACGGATCATCTTTTCATGGTTCGCCATACCAGGGCCCAGACAGCTTTGCAGAAAGGTGGGCTACATACCACTGGGAGTTTACTCCCCCTTACAACCCACCTCAACAGAAGCAACAAGATCCCTCTGAGGATTCGCGTTTCCAGGCAGTTACGCCACCGCCACCACCGCCGCCAGAGCAGCAGCCGCCTCCCCAACCGCCGAGGCGAAGAAGATCAGGCGCACGGATGTCCGTGCGAAGAGGAGATTTTCACTTCAGCACCCCTCAACACTCCAGTGGCAGCCACTACCCGCCACTATATGAAGACCCGCAGATGGGTGGGCCTTCAAACCCCGTTTCTGAGGTCGACTATCCGCCAGTCGCACCCCCACCACCACAAATGGGTTATGATAACCCAATTCCTTCTTACGCCGGTGCAGCGGCGTATAACCATTTTGAGCTGCCAGCTTATCATGGCTACAACTACTACAACGCCCCTAGTGTTGACCCGTATCTCGAGGCGGCGAACTACAATGCTCTTCATCCTGAAGGCCCCTTTCAAGCTTCGTATCCAACTGGATACCCAGTATATGGGTATCAATACCCGCCACCTCTTCAACCTCAGTTGCAGCAGCAGCCGCTACCGCCACTAGTTCAACCACCGCAGCAGCAGGAGATCCTTCAGAGGTTGAACCAGGTGGAACGTGATGTTCAGGTGGAGCGTAGAAGCCGTCGGGGTCTACTTAAGGGTTTGGCTGATTTAATCAAGGGGAAGAACAGAAGGGATTATTGAAATTCCTTATTATTTGTTTTGTAATTTTTTTATTTTCAATTAAGTCCCTGTGTGGACATTTATTTATGTACTTAGTCCCTGCGAGGACTTATATTTTCAGTTTAACCCCTGCGTGGGCAAGTTATTTATGTAAAAGTCCCATTTAGGGCATCTATGTACTTCCTTTAAAATTTATTGGAATGTTTAATTTTAAAATTTCATTTGTCATCATATGCATGAATATAAATATATGAAATAAATCAAAATATCATTCCTTTTTGTAAATGATCTGCCAATATTATTAAATGAAATCTTAAAGGTAAAAACCTAGCCCATGTGTCATTCTTAGACAGGGCCATGATGGTAGTCCCTTTTTAAGATTCAAAACCTTGTTAATATCTGAAAAACATGTTAACACTCCTGGCAAATGTGATTTGATAAAATCACACAAGTCATCCTTATATTGGGTTCTTCCAATTCCTTTTCTCTAGTTATTATATAAACATCCATTAGTGATGAAGTGCCTACGGGCCACACTTATTGTCCTATAGGACAAAAAGACAGTTGTAGTCTACGACTTCCTGTCAAGAAAAGGTAATGAACTATGTTCAAGCCTTAATGCCTCGATCCTATAAGATTATGGCTTATAATTTAAAAATTATCCTTGTGACTAGGCCTTTTGTATGCCACCCTGTTATCCTTAATGGTTTATAAATGGATAAAATATAATAAAAAGTAAATTAACCAATATGGCTTAAGATTACCATGGTTAATGAATTCCCATAAATGACAATTCCATAATAGACTTCTGAATGAATCATTATTAATATTTTATGTAGAAATCAAGCTACATGGCCGGATCAGATGAGGTTAACAGTCACCCGAGGGAGAATAATGATGCTACCAGAGTTAATGTAGCTGGTGCGGAACTGCAAGCATTAATAGATAATGCCGTTACCCGAGCTCTCGACAGACAGTTTAATGAATCAAGTGGTACTCGCGCCAGAACTCAGTCCGTACCACATACAAAACCACCCTCCAAGACTCATAGATCTCACAAGAGCGATTCTCATCACTCATCGAATCAGAGGAGTGTTCTATCTAAGAAGGTTGTGCTCAATCAAGAGCCACGTATTAAGACCTATTCTTATAAGTATTTTATCTCCTGCAAGCCCAGGGATTTCACAGGGGAGAAAGGAGCCATTGATTGCATGGCGTGGCTCGATGAGATGGACACAGTGGTTGATATTAGTGGTTGTGCCGAACAGGACATTGTGAAGTTTGTTTCACAATCTTTTAAAGGCGAAGCTTTAGCTTGGTGGAGGTCCCTAATCCAAGCTACAGGAAAGATCCCGTTGTACAATATGTCTTGGGATCAGTTTGTTGCGTTGATCAAAGATAATTTATGTCCTCAGCATGAGGTGGAAAGGATTGAGACTGACTTCTTGACTTTGGTCTTGAAGAATTTGGATTGTCAGGCATACCTTACCAGTTTCAACACCATGTCTCGATTGGTTCCGTACTTGGTCACGCCAGAACCAAAACGTATAGCTCGTTTTATTGGAGGTTTAGCTCCGGAGATTAAAGCAAGTGTAAAAGCATCTAGACCCACCACATTCAGGTATGTAGCTGATTTGTCGTTATCTCTTACTCTCGATGCGGTCAGGCAGAGATCGCTTAAGAATTTCGATGAAGGAAAGAGGAAACGTGAGGAGGAGAACTCACGGCGTTCTGATAAGAAACATAAAGGGAACTCGGATCATAAGAAGAGTTCAGGGTTTAAAAAGGATAATCAGCAGTCAGGTGAAAAACCCAAGTGTAAAACCTGCAAGAAGCGTCATCTAGGGAAATGCAGGTTCGAATCAAAATCCCAATCGCAGCCCAGAGCTTGTGGGATCTGCAAATCAAGTGAGCATAAAACGTTAGATTGCAAGAAGATAAAGGATGCGACTTTTTACAACTGTAACGAGAAGGAGCATATCAAGTCCAACTGCCCAAAGTATGCAAAGAAACCTGAAAAGGGTAAAAAGACCAATGCTCGGGTCTTTCAAATGAACGCTCAGGAGGCTGTGCAAAATGACAACGTGATAACATGTACCTTTCTTATCAATGATGTTTATGCTAGAGTATTGTTTGATTCGGGTGCAGACAAGTCTTTTGTGGATAATAAGTTTTGTAAGTTATTAAATCTGCCTGTTAAGACTCTAAGCATAAAGTATGAAGTAGAATTGGCTGACGGAACTATAGAGACTGCCTCAACTGTATTAGATGGATGTTTTATATCCATTGGGAATCACTCTTTTCCGCTATCCTTTCTTCCGTTGAAATTAACAGGATTTGACATAGTAATAGGCATGGATTGGTTATCTCATAACCAAGCTCAGATCGTTTGTGATAAGAAGCAAGTAGTTATCAAGACTCCTTATGGTGAGCCGTTAACAATACAAGGAGATACTCTGTACGGGTTACCTAAGCAAGTGTCCTTGCTTAAAGCATCAAGGTGTATGAAGAAAGGATGTGTCATTTACATGGCACAAGTAACCATTGATGAACCAAAGCCCAAGATTGAAGACATCCCCGTTATTTCTGAATATCAAAACGTCCTTCCTGAAGAACTACCTGGTTTACCCCCAGATAGGCAAGTGGAGTTCAGAATCGATATCATTCCAGGAGCAACACCAATTGCAAGAGCACCTTATCGATTGGCTCCAACTGAGATGAAAGAGTTGAGGACTCAATTCGATGATCTGTTGGCAAAGGGTTTTATTCGTCCTAGCTCGTCCCCTTGGGGAGCACCGATTCTGTTTGTGAAGAAAAAGGATGGCTCGATGCGTCTATGCATCGATTATCGCGAGCTAAACAAGGTTACAATCAAGAACAGGTATCCATTACCCAGGATCGATGATCTATTTGATCAGCTTCAAGGAGCAAGTTACTTCTCCAAGATTGATTTAAGGCCAGGATACCATCAGCTGAAGGTCAGAGATGAAGATGTGCATAAGACAGCATTCAGAACTCGTTATCGTCACTACGAGTTCTTGGTGATGCCATTTGGGCTCACTAATGCACCAGCAGTGTTCATGGATCTCATGAATCGCGTTTGCAAACCATACTTGGACAAGTTTGTCATTGGTTTTATTGATGACATACTTATATATTCAAAGAATCAGGCTGATCATGAGAAGCACCTTCGATGTATCCTTAAACTTCTCCAGCAAGAGGAGCTCTACGCCAAGTTTTCAAAATGTGAGTTTTGGCTTCGAGAAGTCCAATTCCTTGGACATGTAGTGAGTGAGCGTGGTATTCAAGTGGATCCCGCTAAGATTGAGGCAATTATGAATTGGCAAGAGCCGAAGACGCCCACAGAGATTCGCAGCTTCTTGGGTCTAGCAGGTTACAATAGACGTTTTATTGAAAACTTTTCAAGGATTGCTGCACCCCTAACTTCGTTGACTCGTAAGAATATAAAGTTCGATTGGGGTCCCAAGCAACAAGAATCATTTGAGATTCTTAAACAGAGGTTAAGCAATGCACCTGTGTTGACATTGCCAGAAGGTATTGAAGAATTTGTGGTTTATTGCGACACATCGCACACAGGTATGGGATGTGTGCTTATGCAGAAGGGCAAAGTTATTGCATATGCTTCCCGACAATTAAAGGTACACGAGAAGAATTACACCACCCACGATTTGGAGTTGGGTGCCATTGTATTTGCACTGAAGCTTTGGAGGCATTACCTTTATGGGACTAAGTGTGTGATCTATTCTAATCATAAGAGCCTTCAGCATCTGTTTAACCAGAAGGATCTTAACATGAGACAGCGTCGATGGATGGAAACGCTGAATGATTATGATTGTGGAATCCGATATCATCCAGGCAAAGCGAATGTAGTCGCTGATGCTTTGAGCAGAAAGGAAAGGGTCAAGCCCATTAGGATCAACGCCAAGAGCATTGAATTGAAGAACAGCTTGAATGAAAGGTTGTTAGCCGCTCAAAAAGAAGCCTTATTAGAAGCTAACTATCTGAATGAGAAGTTAGGCGTAACTGCTGAACAATTATCATATGGCAAGGATGGGATCCTAAGATTGAATGGACGAATTTGGGTCCCTATTCATGGAGGACTTAGAGACGTGATCCTTCAGGAAGCCCATAGTTCCAAATATTCTGTTCATCCTGGCAGTGATAAGATGTACCAGGATTTAAAGGCAAATTATTGGTGGATAGGTTTGAAGAAATCTATAGCCACTTATGTGGCAAAATGTTTGACGTGTGCGCAAGTTAAAGCAGAGCATCAAAAGCCGTCAGGTTTGCTTCAACAGCCTGAACTTCCCACATGGAAATGGGAAATGGTAACCATGGATTTTATCACTAAGTTACCAAAGACAAAGCGAGGAAATGATACTATTTGGGTTATAGTCGACAGGTTGACTAAGTCAGCCCACTTCTTGCCGATTAAAGAAACTCACAGCTCCGACAAGTTAGCTCAGTTGTACGTGGATGAGATTGTATCTCTTCATGGAGTGCCAGTGTCTATTATCTCTGATAGGGATACAAGATACAGATCGCATTTTTGGAAAAGCTTTCAGCAATCTTTAGGCACTCGATTAAACTTCAGCACTGCTTATCATCCTCAGACGGATGGTCAAAGCGAACGCACAATTCAAACACTTGAGGATATGCTTCGAGCTTGTGGCATTGATTTAGGTGGAAGTTGGGATGATCATCTTCCGTTGATTGAATTTTCATATAATAATAGCTATCATTCGAGTATTCAAGCTGCACCTTTCGAAGCTTTGTACGGAAGAAAGTGTAGGACGCCAGTTTGGTGGGCGGAAGTTGGAGATGTCCAACTAACATGACCTGATATAGTCCTAGAGACGACATATAAGATTGTGCAGATACGTGATCGTCTCAAAGCTGCCAGGGATAGGCAGAAAAGCTACGCAGATAAAAGGCGTAAACCTCTGAAATTCAAGGTAGGTGACAAAGTGTTACTTAAGGTATCACCCTGGAAAGGGGTAATGCGTTTTGGCAAGAAGGGCAAATTGAGCCCAAGATACATAGGACCATTCGAGATCATCGAATGTGTCGGAACTGTAGCTTACAAGCTAAATCTACCGGAAGAGCTTAGTGGAATACATAATGTATTTCACATCTGCAACTTGAAGAAATGTCTAGCCGATGAATCGCTACCAATGTCGCATAAGGACGTGCATATAGATGAGAACTTGAAGTTCGTTGAAAAACCTTTGTCGATCGAGGATCGACAGGTTAAGAAGCTTTGAAAGAAGCATGTGCCGATTGTAAAGGTAAAATGGGATGCCCGAAGAGGCCCAGAATACACGTGGGAGGTTGAATCCACAATGAAGCAAAAGTACCCACATTTATAGCAGTAAATCTCGAGGTCGAGATGTCTTTTAAGGGGGTGAGGATGTAACACCTCGTAAAATCACGGCCAATATAATGAAGACACGTGTCATGGACTTTAAACATGTAATAGATTAATCTGGAGGGACTAAAATTGTCAAACAATGTAAATATGTTAGTAAAAGGATCCAAAGTGTCAACATGCCATTCTTGTGCCTCTGATTGACCTCATACGACGTTCGTATTCTTTAATGAATAATTTGTCGAACATTGGAAGTCGTTTGTGCGTAAAATAAGGATTTTACGAAACACAGGTGTTAAAAATGTCAACATGTTAAATGTTACCTCTGAGTGACCTTTTAACGAAACCAAAAACATTGTAATAATTATATAGTTCGCTCTCAAGAATATTGGATATCAATTTTGTGAAGTTTCGAAGAAAACAAGACTTTTCGGGTGATCGTACAACTAACCGGGAGCTTAACGGAGTTAGTTTATGACCCAAGGTCCTTAAAAGTTAACTATGGGGGTCATAAGTGCAATAAATGAAAGTAAAATAAACTTAAAATGGATCAGGGACCAAAACTGCAAAGTTTGAAAGTTGATTTCCGGTGACAGAGGAGCCACGCGGCCCGCGTAGACTCCTTATGAGTCTTACTTGGCCCGCGTACGACTGCCAGATGAAAAAAACATTCACAGCTGCAGGTTCAGTCAGTTCCACCGTCTTTGCATGCCTCAAATCGATACCAGGGTCTGAGCCAACAGTTTTTCATGCACTAGGGACACCTGGTAACATCTGGGATCAATGTAGGGACATGTGGAGTGATCAAATGAAATGGAAAATCCTATATAAGGCCTTGTTTCTGCACTAGTTCATTTGCACAGTTGAAATTTGCTTCATAACTCTTTCTCTGGAGCTTCCTGGAGTTCAAGAGAGCTTTCTTCTGTTCTAATCTCATGCTAAGAGTCCTTGTATGCATTCTTAGCCTCTCTAGTTTAAGTTTTATTAGCTTAATGACCAAAAGTCAAAGTTATCGTAATTAAGATTTGACTTAGTGATTAATCACTAGTGGTCCAGCCATTATTCAAATTGAAAGTGGCTATGAGTGGGTAATTATGTAGGTAATAAACCCTTAAAAGGGCACCTACTGATTATCACTCTAACTTGGTCAATTGTCGGGTCAAACTTATTATTAAAAAGTCAACAGAATCCATTTTTGCAAATAAATTCATAACTGGTAATGCAGAGGTTATGGAACATGTTTTAACATTAAAATAACTTGGTAAGTAATATAAGAAAATGTTTAGGCATGTTCAACCCGAAAATTCTGAGTTTAGGCTCGGTTCGCAATCGAAAGTCGCAAAAGTAGACTTTTGCTTTGACTTTCAGTTCTGACCCGATTTAGCTTAGTTTAGATATGCCTTAGGGTTCCTATAGGACCATATTATATGTTAGTAAAACCCTCTGAGGTTATGCTACATGGTTCCTTAATAATCCGAGTCATTTGCATGTTTCTGTTAAATGCTTAAATGCTGAACATAATGCCCTTTTGACATTAAAACGAGATTTTTTAAATTGTGAGAGGACAAAAACCTTTATTACTGATATTTAAGTATGTCCTAAAAGTTTGACATCAGTTTATGGTCTAAAATGAGAGTTATGCACAATATCGTAAATGAAAGCCATTTTATTAATTAAACGGCATTTTCGACATAAATCCTGTTTAAACCCAAATTTTGACACCAACCCTTTTACCCACTGATGTAATATAATATTTAGGGATTTTTGGAGATTTTTATTAAATTTTAAACTAATCATAACATAGAGTTCTTGCATAGGCTCGGTAATTGACGATAATGCCCTTTTTGCTAATAAAATGATTTTTACATATCAAACCTTTTTCTACTGATTTTATATAATAAATAAGTTATTTTAAACTATAAAGGCTGGTCAAAATCTCATATTTCTTTAATCAACCCGAATATCGTCAAATACCGACTTTTATGCGATTTAGGCGCATAGTATGGTTTAAAACCATATTAGGCACCTAAGAATTGTTACCTACTGATGTTATGAATAAATTTTTATACTTTAACAGTAAGTAAAAGTTTTGAACTCAGATTTCCAAATTTGACCCTTAAAACATATGTGAAATGACCAAAATGCCCCTTCGGTGCATAGTTTGGTCATAAAAGATAAATTTCACATATATATGATATCTTACTGATATAACTTATTAAAATAAATATTTTTACTAATTATTTTAGACCAGAACCTCAGATTACTATTTAACCTCTTTTATAAACTTTAAAATGACCAAAATACCCTTTCGGGGCTTAATTTGATTTTAAATTCATTTCGGGCATAATGGAAGGTATCCTACTGATATCATAACATATTTTAAGCATATTAACTTGTGGAACCTGTTCATGACTCATTTGGTTACCCGTTACGCATTTTCGCGTTCGGTACGGTTTATGTAACTAGTTTACATAAATTAACCGAAACGGGTCAAACCTTATCATTTTCACTTCAAAATCCAGAATGTGTTTAGTTTGCCCATATTATACAAGTCTTCATACTTGTCGGGTCTAAATCACATTCTAATCCGGTCTTCACTTAATCTTGTCTTTTGAACCGTAAACCTTTCTTGAAAACTAACTGGTCTAAGTTTTAGCTTAAATAAGACCCGTTAGGAATTCTAATAGGTTATTAAAACCTTCGTTCCAGATTTAGGAGCCCAGTAAAAGCTATTTTCACTTGCTGATTGTTATACGACTGAGATTAAATTTATATTTTGCTCAGGTAAATACCTTTAACTTATTTTCCCTAATATGAGCTTGGGGTACGGTATTTAATAATACCGCTTGGTCGGGTATTGAATTTTTAATCGAATAATGGTTAAATCATTGAGATAACCCGTTTAATATGTTTTGTTTATTTTAAGCCTTTGGGGGGTTAATGACCATATCCTGGATATCCTCAGCTCATTCATTAAAATGTCCACGACTTAAGAACGAGGTGTAGGCATACACCTGCCGGTGCGTATGTAAAACGATATACCCGCTTGTTGAGAATAACTCACCGTGGGTTTATCTTATGTGGTGTGTCTATTAATCTTGTTCCGGCTTCTATCCCGGATCCTGAATGTATAATAAACATATAAATCTTTTACAAGATTATTTTTAAATAATTATCCCAAGTTATAAAAGAATATTTGTGCCTTGTGCATTTAAATCAATTTTCTTAGAATATTTCAAAAGTGTCGGTTAATTGTATTTTCCAGTGTAAACTGATGTATTTTTCCAAAAAGGTTAAGTGCAGGTACTAAGCGAAATGGGCTGGCTACTCCTAGTATCAAATAAAGAGTCTTGCAAGCTTTTGATGCTTAAATCTGTTGAACAATATTTCTTTTTATCTTTGATCCGCCTGTGGATCCATCTTACAACCCTTTGTAATATTTTATGTTACTTTCGAATCGGTTTGTATAATTATTACTTTTAGACTTCCGCTGTGCATTTAAACTGTGATTATTGACCATGATGATATCAACTACGTCACGATACTCCCAATTACCACCGAAATCTATGACACACGATCGGAGCATGTCTTCAAGGGTGCGAATCGTTCTTTCAGTCTGACCGTCGGTTTGGGGATGGAAAGCGGTACTTAGATTAAGTGTAGTACCAAGAGCAGATTGAAACGTTTCCCAAATTCGCGAGGTAAACCGACCATCGCGGTCAGAGATGATGTCACGAGGCGTCCCGTGTCGACAAATGATCTTATCGGTGTAGATTCGGGCTAATTTTTCTACCTTAAAGTCTTCTCATATCGGCAGAAAATGAGCTGATTTAGTCAAACGGTCGACTACAACCTAGATGCTGTCATGACCTGATGTCGTGCGCAGAAGTTTCGTAATAAAGTCCATAGCTATACTCTCCCATTTCCACATCAGGATCTCGGGTTGTACGAGTAAGCCAGAGGGTCTTTGCTGCTCAGCCTTGACTTTGGAGCAAGTCAGGCATTTTGAAACATAGATAGCGATATCCTTCTTCATGCCCGGCCACCAGTACTTGTAACGCATGTCCTGGTACATCTTGTCAGCACCGGGATGAATAGAATACCGAGATTTGTGGGCTTCGTCCATCAGAAGTTGTCGCAAATTCGTACGCTTGGGAATCCAAATTCGGTCCAAATAATGAAAGATACCATTCGATTTATTCTCGAGTTGGGCGCCATCGTTTAGAATCCTTTCCTTCTTCAAAGTGCGTTCGGTAAAACAAGCATGTTGTGCGTCGTGGATAAGAGCTTCGAGATTAAACCGGGCTTGAGAATTACAAACACTATGCAAATAGCTTCGTCGACTGAGAGCATCGGCAACGACGTTTGCTTTGCCTGGATGGTAACGAATCTCACAGTCGTAATCGTTGAGCAGTTCTACCCACCGGCGTTGACGCATATTCAGTTCCTTCTGGTCAAAGATATGTTGTAGGCTCCTATGATCGGTGAAGATCGTACACTTGGTACCGTAAAGGTAGTGTCACCAAATCTTTAACGCAAAAACAATTGCGCCAAGCTCGAGGTCATGTGTGGTGTAGTTCTTCTCATGGATCTTGAGCTGTCGAGAGGCGTACGCGATAACCTTGTCTCGCTGCATGAGAACACAACCAAGACCAAGGTTTGAGGCATCGCAGTAAACTACGAAATCGTCGTTTTCGTCAGGCAGTGAGAGCACGGGAGCATTATAAAGCACAACTTTGAGAGTTTGAAAGGCTTCCTCCTGTTTAGTTCACCAAACAAAAGGTTTATCCTTATGCGTAAGAGAAGTAAGCGACAAAGTGATCTTAGAGAAACCTTCGATAAATCGGCGATAATAGCCTGCCAGTCCGAGAAAAGAACGGACTTCAGACGGATTTTTGGGTGTAACCCAACTCTTAACGGCTTCGATCTTCGCGGGATCGACATGGATACCTTGACTATTGACAATGTGACCCAAGAATTGGACCTCCTCCAACCAAAATTCACACTTGGAGAACTTGGCATAGAGACGGTTTCCCTGGAGTAACTCAAGAACCAAACGTAGATGTTGCGAGTGTTCGGCTTTTGACTTGGAATAGATCAGGAT
>JARYGA010028351.1:0-25890 GCA_030545235.1 Helianthus tuberosus | reverse complement strand
AGCTACTTCTAGGACGTTTTCAAGTGTTTTCGCTCGACGATTCCATTCTTGGGTGGTTGGTTTGGCCCTTGTTCCTGTAACTCGAATCCTAGCCCGGTGTATCCCATTTTAATTTTACACCATTGTGAACCTTACGCCTTTTTTACTCTCTGATCGAGGTTCTCGGCATTGAAAAATCTTCGTAAACTATATAACACGTGTATATGTTGACATTTAAGAGATATACAGTCAAGAAATTCAAGGGCAATGGCGATATATATGCGGATTAGACACCAAAAAAAACTCATCAAATGGCTACAATTTAAGGAATGTGTTTAGTGACGGCATCAGAGATCTAATTGATGGAGAAAGGTTTGGTGGCAAGAAAAGCTGCTTCTAGGAGGTTGTCAAGTGTTTTCGCTCGACGATTCCATTTTTAGGTGTTTGGTTTGTCCCTTGTTCCTGTAACTCGATTCCTAGCCCGGTATATCCCATTTTAATTTTACACCGTTGTGAACCTTACGCCTTTTTTACTCTCTGATCGAGGTTCTCGGCAATGAAAAATCTTCGTAAGCTAAATCACACGTGTATATGTTGACATTTAAGAGATATACAGTCAAGAAAATCAAGGGCAATGGTGATATATATGACGATTAGACACCAAAAAAAAACACTCAACAAATGGCTATAATTTAAGGAATGTTTTTAGTGACGGCATCAGATTCCTAATTGATGGAGAAAGGTCTGTTGCAAGAAAAGCTGCTTCTAGGAGGTTGTCAAGTGTTTTCGCTCGACGATTCCATTCTTGGGTGGTTGGTTGGGCCCTTGTTCCTGAAACTCGAATCCTAGCCCGGTATATCCCATTTTAATTTTACACCATTGTGAACCATAGGCCTTTTTTACTCTCTGATCGAGGTTCTCGGCATTGAAAAATCTTCGTAAACTAAATCACACGTGTATATGTTGACATTTAAGAGATATACAGTCAAGAAAATCAAGGGCAATGGTGATATATATGCGGATTAGACATAAAAAAAACACTCAACAAATGGCTACAATATAAGGAATGTGTTTAGTGACGGCATCAGATTCCTAATTGATGGAGAAAGGTCTGGTGGCAAGAAAAGCTGCTTCTAGGAGGTTGTCAAGTGTTTTCGCTCGACGATTCCATTCTTAGGTGGTTAGTTTATCCCTTGTTCCTGTAACTCGAATCTTAGCCCGGTATATCCCATTTTAATTTTACACCGTTGTGAACCTTACGCCTTTTTTACTCTCTGGTTGAGGTTCTCGGCAATGAAAAATCTTCGTAAGCTAAATCACACGTGTATATGTTGACATTTAAGAGATATACAGTCAAGAAAATCAAGGGCAATGGTGATATATATGCCGATTAGACACAAAAAAAAACACTCAACAAATGGCTACAATTTAAGGAATGTGTTTAGTGACGACATCAGATTCCTAATTGATGGAGAAAGGTCTGGTGGCAAGAAAAGCTGTTTCTAGGAGGTTGTCAAGTGCTTTAGCTAGACGATTCCATTCTTGGGTGGTTCGTTTGGCCCTTGTTCCTATTACTCGAATCCTAGCCCGATATATCCCATTTTAATATTACACCATTGTGAACCTTACGCCTTTTTTACTCTCTGATCGAGGTTCTCGGCATTGAAAAATCTTCATAAACTAAATCACACGTGTATATGTTGACATTTAAGATATATACAGTCAAGAAAATCAAGGGCAATGGATATATATATGCGGATTAGACACCAAAAAAACACTCAACAAATGGCTACAATATAAGGAATGTGTTTAGTGACGACATCAGATTTCTAATTCATGTAGAAAGGTTTGGTGGCAAGAAAAGCTGCTTCTAGGAGGTTGTCAAGTGTTTTTGCTCGACGATTTCATTCTTGGGTGGTTGGTTTGGCCCTTGTTCCTGTAACTCGAATCCTAGCCCGGTATATCGAATTTTAATTTTACACCATTGTGAACCTTACGCCTTTTTTACTCTCTGATCGAGGTTCTCGGCATTGAAAAATCTTCGTAAACTAAATCACACGTGTATATGTTGACATTTAAGAGATATACAGTCAAGAAAATCAAGGGAAATGGTGATATATATGCGGATTAGACACCAAAAAAAACACTCAGCAAATGGCTACAATTTAAGGAATGTGTTTAGTGACGGCATCAGATTCCTAATTGACGGAGAAAGGTCTGGTGCCAAGAAAAGCTGCTTATAGGAGATTGTCAAGTGTTTTCGCTCGAAGATTCCATTCTTGGGTGGTTGGTTTGGCCCTTGTTCCTGTAACTCGAATCCTAGCCCGGTATATCCCGTTTTAATTTTACACCATTGTTAACCTTACGCCTTTTTTACTCTCCGATCAAGGTTCTCGCTATTGAAAAATCTTCGTAAACTAAATCACACGTGTATATGTTGACATTTAAGAGATATACAGTCAAGAAAATCAAGGGCAATGGTGATATATATGCGTATTAGACACTAAAAAAAACACTCAACAAATGGCTACAATTTAAAGAATGTGTTTAGTGACGGCATCAGATTCCTAATTGATGGAGAAAGGTCTGGTGGCAAGAAAAGCTGCTTCTAGGAGGTTGTCAAGTGTTTTCGCTCGAAGATTCCATTCTTGGGTGGTTGGTTTGGCCCTTGTTCCTGTAACTCGAATACTAGCCCGGTATATCCCATTTTAATTTTACACCGTTGTGAACCTTACGCCTTTTTTACTCTCTGATCGAGGTTCTCGGCAATGAAAAATCTTCGTAAACTAAATCACACGTGTATTTGTTGACATTTAAGAGATATACAGTCAAGAAAATCAAGGGCAATGGATATATATATGCGGATTAGACACAAAAAAAAAACACTCAACAAATGGCTACAATATAAGGAATGCGTTTAGTGACGGCATCAGATTCCTAATTGATGGAGAAAGGTCTGGTGGCAAGAAAAGCTGTTTCTAGAAGGTTGTCAAGTGTTTTCGCTCGACGATTCCATTCTTGGGTGGTTGGGTTGGTCCTTGTTCCTGTAAATCGAATCCTAGCCCGGTATAACCCATTATAATATTACACCATTGTGAACCTTACGCCTTTTTTACTCTCTGATCGAGGTTCTCGGCATAGAAAAATCTTCGTAAACTAAATCACACGTGTATATGTTGACATTTAAGAGATATATACAATCAAGAAAATCAAGGGCAATGGTGATATATTTGCGGATTAAACACAAAAAAAAAAAACTCAACAAATGGCTACAATTTAAGGAATGTGTTTAGTGACGGCATCAGATTCCTAATTGATGGAGAAAGGTTTGGTGGCAAGAAAAGCTGCTTCTAGGAGGTTGTCAAGTGTTTTCGCTCGACGATTCCATTCTTGGGTGGCTGGTTTGGCCCTTTTTCCTGTAACTCGAATCTTAGCCCGGTATATCCCATTTTAATTTTACACCATTGTGAACCTTACGCCTTTTTTACTCTCTGATCGAGGTTCTCGGCATTGAAAAATCTTCATAAACTAAATCACACGTGTATATGTTGACATTTAAGAGATATACAGTCAAGAAAATCAAGGGCAATGGTGATATATATGCGGATTAGACACCAAAAAAAAACACTCAACAAATGGCTACAATTTAAGGAATGTGTTTAGTGACGGCTTCAGATTCCTAATTGATGGATAAAGGTCTGGTGGCAAGAAAAGCTGCTTCTAGGGGGTTGTCAAGTGTTTTCGCTCGACGATACCATTCTTGGGTGGTTCGGTTGGCCCTTGTTCCTCTAACTCGAATCCTAGCCCGGTATATCCCATTTTAATTTTACACCATTGTGAACCTTACGCCTTTTTTACTCTCTGATCGAGGTTCTCGGCCTTGAAAAATCTTCGTAAACTAAATCACACGTTTATATGTTGACATTTAAGAGATATTCAGTCAAGAAAATCAAGGGAAATGGATATATATACGCGGATTAGACACCAAAAAAAACACTCAACAAATGGCTACAATATAAGGAATGTGTTTAGTGACGGCAACAGATTCCTAATTGATGGAGAAAGGTCTGGTGGCAAGAAAAGCTGTTTCTAGGAGGTTGTCAAGTGTTTTCACTCGACGATTCCATTCTTGGGTGGTTGGTTTGGCCCTTGTTCATGTAACTCGAATCCTAGCCCGGTATATCCCATTTAATTTTACACCATTGTGAACCTTACGCCTTTTTTACTCTCTGATCGAGGTTCTCGGCATTGAAAAATCTTCGTAAACTAACTCACACGTGTATATGTTGACATTTAAGAGATCTATACAGTCAAGAAAATCAAGGGCAATGGTGATATATATATGCGGATTAGACACAAAAAATACACTCAACAAATGGCTATAATTTAAGGAATGTGTTTACTGACGGCATCAGATTCCTAATTGACGGAGAAAGGTCTGTTGCAAGAAAAGTTGCTTCTAGGAGGTTGTCAAGTGTTTTCGCTCGACGATTCCATTCTTGGGTGGTTGGTTGGGCCCTTGTTCCTGAAACTCGAATCCTAGCCCGGTATATCCCATTTTAATTTTACACCATTGTGAACCATAGGCATTTTTTACTCTCTGATCGAGGTTCTCGGCATTGAAAAATCTTCGTAAACTAAATCACACGTGTATATGTTGACATTTAAGAGATATACAGTCAAGAAAATCAAGGGCAATGGTGATATATATGCGGATTAGACATAAAAAAAGACACTCAACAAATGGCTACAATATAAGGAATGTGTTTAGTGACGGCATCAGATTCCTAATTGATGGAGAAAGGTCTGGTGGCAAGAAAAGCTGCTTCTAGGAGGTTGTCAAGTGTTTTCGCTCGACGATTCCATTCTTAGGTGGTTAGTTTATCCCTTGTTCCTGTAACTCGAATCTTAGCCCGGTATATCCCATTTTAATTTTACACCGTTGTGAACCTTACGCCTTTTTTACTCTCTGGTTGAGGTTCTCGGCAATGAAAATTCTTCGTAAGCTAAATCACACGTGTATATGTTGACATTTAAGAGATATACAGTCAAGAAAATCAAGGGCAATGGTGATATATATGCCGATTAGACACAAAAAAAAACACTCAACAAATGGCTACAATTTAAGGAATGTGTTTAGTGACGACATCAGATTCCTAATTGATGGAGAAAGGTCTGGTAGCAAGAAAAGCTGTTTCTAGGAGGTTGTCAAGTGCTTTAGCTAGACGATTCCATTCTTGGGTGGTTCGTTTGGCCCTTGTTCCTATTACTCGAATCCTAGCCCGGTATATCCCAATTTAATTTTACACCATTGTGAACCTTACGCCTTTTTTACTCTCTGATCGAGGTTCTCGGCATTGAAAAATCTTCATAAACTAAATCACACGTGTATATGTTGACATTTAAGATATATACAGTCAAGAAAATCAAGGGCAATGGATATATATATGCGGATTAGACACCAAAAAAACACTCAACAAATGGCTACAATATAAGGAATGTGTTTAGTGACGACATCAGATTTCTAATTCATGTAGAAAGGTTTGGTGGCAAGAAAAGCTGCTTCTAGGAGGTTGTCAAGTGTTTTTGCTCGACGATTTCATTCTTGGGTGGTTGGTTTGGCCCTTGTTCCTGTAACTCGAATCCTAGCCCGGTATATCGAATTTTAATTTTACACCATTGTGAACCTTACGCCTTTTTTACTCTCTGATCGAGGTTCTCGGCATTGAAAAATCTTCGTAAACTAAATCACACGTGTATATGTTGACATTTAAGAGATATACAGTCAAGAAAATCAAGGGAAATGGTGATATATATGCGGATTAGACACCAAAAAAAACACTCAACAAATGGCTACAATTTAAGGAATGTGTTTAGTGACGGCATCAGATTCCTAATTGACGGAGAAAGGTCTGGTGCCAAGAAAAGCTGCTTATAGGAGATTGTCAAGTGTTTTCGCTCGAAGATTCCATTCTTGGGTGGTTGGTTTGGCCCTTGTTCCTGTAACTCGAATCCTAGCCCGGTATATCCCGTTTTAATTTTACACCATTGTTAACCTTACGCCTTTTTTACTCTCCGATCAAGGTTCTCGCTATTGAAAAATCTTCGTAAACTAAATCACACGTGTATATGTTGACATTTAAGAGATATACAGTCAAGAAAATCAAGGGCAATGGTGATATATATGCGTATTAGACACTAAAAAAAACACTCAACAAATGGCTACAATTTAAAGAATGTGTTTAGTGACGGCATCAGATTCCTAATTGATGGAGAAAGGTCTGGTGGCAAGAAAAGCTGCTTCTAGGAGGTTGTCAAGTGTTTTCGCTCGAAGATTCCATTCTTGGGTGGTTGGTTTGGCCCTTGTTCCTGTAACTCGAATCCTAGCCCGGTATATCGAATTTTAATTTTACACCATTGTGAACCTTACGCCTTTTTTACTCTCTGATCGAGGTTCTCGGCATTGAAAAATCTTCGTAAACTAAATCACACGTGTATATGTTGACATTTAAGAGATATACAGTCAAGAAAATCAAGGGAAATGGTGATATATATGCGGATTAGACACCAAAAAAAACACTCAACAAATGGCTACAATTTAAGGAATGTGTTTAGTGACGGCATCAGATTCCTAATTGACGGAGAAAGGTCTGGTGCCAAGAAAAGCTGCTTATAGGAGATTGTCAAGTGTTTTCGCTCGAAGATTCCATTCTTGGGTGGTTGGTTTGGCCCTTGTTCCTGTAACTCGAATCCTAGCCCGGTATATCCCGTTTTAATTTTACACCATTGTTAACCTTACGCCTTTTTTACTCTCCGATCAAGGTTCTCGCTATTGAAAAATCTTCGTAAACTAAATCACACTTGTATATGTTGACATTTAAGAGATATACAGTCAAGAAAATTAAGGGCAATGGTGATATATATGCGTATTAGACACTAAAAAAAACACTCAACAAATGGCTACAATTTAAAGAATGTGTTTAGTGACGGCATCAGATTCCTAATTGATGGAGAAAGGTCTGGTGGCAAGAAAAGCTGCTTCTAGGAGGTTGTCAAGTGTTTTCGCTCGAAGATTCCATTCTTGGGTGGTTGGTTTGGCCCTTGTTCCTGTAACTCGAATCCTAGCCCGGTATATCGAATTTTAATTTTACACCATTGTGAACCTTACGCCTTTTTTACTCTCCGATCAAGGTTCTCGCTATTGAAAAATCTTCGTAAACTAAATCACACGTGTATATGTTGACATTTAATAGATATACAGTCAAGAAAATCAAGGGCAATGGTGATATATATGCGTATTAGACACTAAAAAAAACACTCAACAAATGGCTACAATTTAAAGAATGTGTTTAGTGACGGCATCAGATTCCTAATTGATGGAGAAAGGTCTGGTGGCAAGAAAAGCTGCTTCTAGGAGGTTGTCAAGTGTTTTCGCTCGAAGATTCCATTCTTGGGGTGGTTGGTTTGGCCCTTGTTCCTGTAACTCGAATCCTAGCCCGGTATATCCCATTTTAATTTTACACCATTGTTAACCTTACGCCTTTTTTACTCTCCGATCAAGGTTCTCGCTATTGAAAAATCTTCGTAAACTAAATCACACGTGTATATGTTGACATTTAAGAGATATACAGTCAAGAAAATCAAGGGCAATGGTGATATATATGCGTATTAGACACTAAAAAAACACTCAACAAATGGCTACAATTTAAAGAATGTGTTTAGTGACGGCATCAGATTCCTAATTGATGGAGAAAGGTCTGGTGGCAAGAAAAGCTGCTTCTAGGAGGTTGTCAAGTATTTTCGCTCGACGATTCCATTCTAGGGTCCGGTTTGGCCCTTTTTCCTGTAACTCGAATCCTAGCCCGGTATATCCCATTTTAATTTTACACCATTGTGAACCTTACGCCTTTTTTACTCTCTGATCGAGATTCTCGGCAATGAAAAATCTTTATAAGCTAAATCACACGTGTATATGTTGACATTTAAGAGATATACAGTCAAGAAAATCAAGGGCAATGGTGATATATATGCCGATTAGACACAAAAAAAAACACTCAACAAATGGCTACAATTTAAGGAATGTGTTTAGTGACGACATCAGATTCCTAATTGATGGAGAAAGGTCTGGTAGCAAGAAAAGCTGTTTCTAGGAGGTTGTCAAGTGCTTTAGCTAGACGATTCCATTCTTGGGTGGTTCGTTTGGCCCTTGTTCCTATTACTCGAATCCTAGCCCGGTATATCCCAATTTAATTTTACACCATTGTGAACCTTACGCCTTTTTTACTCTCTGATCGAGGTTCTCGGCATTGAAAAATCTTCATAAACTAAATCACACGTGTATATGTTGACATTTAAGATATATACAGTCAAGAAAATCAAGGGCAATGGATATATATATGCGGATTAGACACCAAAAAAACACTCAACAAATGGCTACAATATAAGGAATGTGTTTAGTGACGACATCAGATTTCTAATTCATGTAGAAAGGTTTGGTGGCAAGAAAAGCTGCTTCTAGGAGGTTGTCAAGTGTTTTTGCTCGACGATTTCATTCTTGGGTGGTTGGTTTGGCCCTTGTTCCTGTAACTCGAATCCTAGCCCGGTATATCGAATTTTAATTTTACACCATTGTGAACCTTACGCCTTTTTTACTCTCTGATCGAGGTTCTCGGCATTGAAAAATCTTCGTAAACTAAATCACACGTGTATATGTTGACATTTAAGAGATATACAGTCAAGAAAATCAAGGGAAATGGTGATATATATGCGGATTAGACACCAAAAAAAACACTCAACAAATGGCTACAATTTAAGGAATGTGTTTAGTGACGGCATCAGATTCCTAATTGACGGAGAAAGGTCTGGTGCCAAGAAAAGCTGCTTATAGGAGATTGTCAAGTGTTTTCGCTCGAAGATTCCATTCTTGGGTGGTTGGTTTGGCCCTTGTTCCTGTAACTCGAATCCTAGCCCGGTATATCCCGTTTTAATTTTACACCATTGTTAACCTTACGCCTTTTTTACTCTCCGATCAAGGTTCTCGCTATTGAAAAATCTTCGTAAACTAAATCACACGTGTATATGTTGACATTTAAGAGATATACAGTCAAGAAAATCAAGGGCAATGGTGATATATATGCGTATTAGACACTAAAAAAAACACTCAACAAATGGCTACAATTTAAAGAATGTGTTTAGTGACGGCATCAGATTCCTAATTGATGGAGAAAGGTCTGGTGGCAAGAAAAGCTGCTTCTAGGAGGTTGTCAAGTGTTTTCGCTCGAAGATTCCATTCTTGGGTGGTTGGTTTGGCCCTTGTTCCTGTAACTCGAATCCTAGCCCGGTATATCGAATTTTAATTTTACACCATTGTGAACCTTACGCCTTTTTTACTCTCTGATCGAGGTTCTCGGCATTGAAAAATCTTCGTAAACTAAATCACACGTGTATATGTTGACATTTAAGAGATATACAGTCAAGAAAATCAAGGGAAATGGTGATATATATGCGGATTAGACACCAAAAAAAACACTCAACAAATGGCTACAATTTAAGGAATGTGTTTAGTGACGGCATCAGATTCCTAATTGACGGAGAAAGGTCTGGTGCCAAGAAAAGCTGCTTATAGGAGATAGTCAAGTGTTTTCGCTCGAAGATTCCATTCTTGGGTGGTTGGTTTGGCCCTTGTTCCTGTAACTCGAATCCTAGCCCGGTATATCCCGTTTTAATTTTACACCATTGTTAACCTTACGCCTTTTTTACTCTCCGATCAAGGTTCTCGCTATTGAAAAATCTTCGTAAACTAAATCACACGTGTATATGTTGACATTTAAGAGATATACAGTCAAGAAAATTAAGGGCAATGGTGATATATATGCGTATTAGACACTAAAAAAAACACTCAACAAATGGCTACAATTTAAAGAATGTGTTTAGTGACGGCATCAGATTCCTAATTGATGGAGAAAGGTCTGGTGGCAAGAAAAGCTGCTTCTAGGAGGTTGTCAAGTGTTTTCGCTCGAAGATTCCATTCTTGGGTGGTTGGTTTGGCCCTTGTTCCTGTAACTCGAATCCTAGCCCGGTATATCGAATTTTAATTTTACACCATTGTGAACCTTACGCCTTTTTTACTCTCCGATCAAGGTTCTCGCTATTGAAAAATCTTCGTAAACTAAATCACACGTGTATATGTTGACATTTAATAGATATACAGTCAAGAAAATCAAGGGCAA
This sequence comes from Helianthus tuberosus, assembly GCA_030545235.1. Classification (NCBI taxonomy): domain Eukaryota; kingdom Viridiplantae; phylum Streptophyta; class Magnoliopsida; order Asterales; family Asteraceae; genus Helianthus; species Helianthus tuberosus. Next base: position 15,682 of record JARYGA010028351.1, on the reverse strand, counting down.
TGGTGATATATATGCGTATTAGACACTAAAAAAAACACTCAACAAATGGCTACAATTTAAAGAATGTGTTTAGTGACGGCATCAGATTCCTAATTGATGGAGAAAGGTCTGGTGGCAAGAAAAGCTGCTTCTAGGAGGTTGTCAAGTGTTTTCGCTCGAAGATTCCATTCTTGGGGTGGTTGGTTTGGCCCTTGTTCCTGTAACTCGAATCCTAGCCCGGTATATCCCATTTTAATTTTACACCATTGTTAACCTTACGCCTTTTTTACTCTCCGATCAAGGTTCTCGCTATTGAAAAATCTTCGTAAACTAAATCACACGTGTATATGTTGACATTTAAGAGATATACAGTCAAGAAAATCAAGGGCAATGGTGATATATATGCGTATTAGACACTAAAAAAACACTCAACAAATGGCTACAATTTAAAGAATGTGTTTAGTGACGACATCAGATTCCTAATTGATGGAGAAAGGTCTGGTGGCAAGAAAAGCTGCTTCTAGGAGGTTGTCAAGTGTTTTCGCTCGAAGATTCCATTCTTGGGCGGTTGGTTTGGCCCTTGTTCCTGTAACTCGAATCCTAGCCCGGTATATCCCATTTTAATTTTACACCATTGTTAACCTTACGCCTTTTTTACTCTCCGATCAAGGTTCTCGCTATTGAAAAATCTTCGTAAACTAAATCACACGTGTATATGTTGACATTTAAGAGATATACAGTCAAGAAAATCAAGGGCAATGGTGATATATATGCGTATTAGACACTAAAAAAACACTCAACAAATGGCTACAATTTAAAGAATGTGTTTAGTGACGACATCAGATTCCTAATTGATGGAGAAAGGTCTGGTGGCAAGAAAAGCTGCTTCTAGGAGGTTGTCAAGTGTTTTCGCTCGAAGATTCCATTCTTGGGCGGTTGGTTTGGCCCTTGTTCCTGTAACTCGAATCCTAGCCCGGTATATCCCATTTTAATTTTACACCGTTGTGAACCTTACGCCTTTTTTACTCTCTGATCGAGGTTCTCGGCAATGAAAAATCTTCGTAAACTAAATCACACGTGTATTTGTTGACATTTAAGAGATATACAGTCAAGAAAATCAAGGGCAATGGATATATATATATGCGGATTAGACACAAAAAAAACACTCAACAAATGGCTACAATATAAGGAATGCGTTTAGTGACGGCATCAGATTCCTAATTGATGGAGAAAGGTCTGGTGGCAAGAAAAGCTGTTTCTAGGAGGTTGTCAAGTGTGTTCGCTCGACGATTCCATTCTTGGGTGGTTGGGTTGGTCCTTGTTCCTGTAACTCGAATCCTAGCCCGGTATAACCCATTTTAATTTTACACCATTGTGAACCTTACGCCTTTTTTACTCTCTGATCGAGGTTCTCGGCATAGAAAAATCTTCGTAAACTAAATCACACGTGTATATGTTGACATTTAAGAGATATATACAATCAAGAAAATCAAGGGCAATGGTGATATATATGCGGATTAGACACAAAAAAAAAAAAAACTCAACAAATGGCTACAATTTAAGGAATGTGTTTAGTGACGGCATCAGATTCCTAATTGATGGAGAAAGGTCTGGTGGCAAGAAAATCTGCTTCTAGGAGGTTGTCAAGTGTTTTCGCTCGACGATTCCATTCTTGGGTGGCTGGTTTGGCCCTTTTTCCTGTAACTCGAATCTTAGCCCGGTATATCCCATTTTAATTTTACACCATTGTGAACCTTACGCCTTTTTTACTCTCTGATCGAGGTTCTCGGTATTGAAAAATCTTCATAAACTAAATCACACGTGTATATGTTGACATTTAAGAGATATACAGTCAAGAAAATCAAGGGCAATGGTGATATATATGCGGATTAGACCCCAAAAAAAAAACACTCAACAAATGGCAACAATTTAAGGAATGTGTTTAGTGACGGCTTCAGATTCCTAATTGATGGAGAAAGGTCTGGTGGCAAGAAAAGCTGCTTCTAGGGGGTTGTCAAGTGTTTTCGCTCGACGATACCATTCTTGGGTGGTTGGGTTGGCCCTTGTTCCTCTAACTCGAATCCTAGCCCGGTATATCCCATTTTAATTTTACACCATTGTGAACCTGACGCCTTTTTTACTCTCTGATCGAGTTTCTCGGCCTTGAAAAATCTTCGTAAACTAAATCACACGTTTATATGTTGACATTTAAGAGATATTCAGTCAAGAAAATCAAGGGCAATGGATATATATACGTGGATTAGACACCAAAAAAAACACTCAACAAATGGCTACAATATAAGGAATGTGTTTAGTGACGGCAACAGATTCCTAATTGATGGAGAAAGGTCTGGTGGCAAGAAAAGCTGTTTCTAGGAGGTTGTCAAGTGTTTTCGCTCGACGATTCCATTCTTGGGTGGTTGGTTTGGCCCTTGTTCCTGTAACTCGAATCCTAGCCCGGTATATCCCATTTAATTTTACACCATTGTGAACCTTACGCCTTTTTTACTCTCTGATCGAGGTTCTCGGCATTGAAAAATCTTCGTAAACTAACTCACACGTGTATATGTTGACATTTAAGAGATCTATACCGTCAAGAAAATCAAGGGCAATGGTGATATATATATGCGGATTAGACACAAAAAATACACTCAACAAATGGCTATAATTTAAGGAATGTGTTTAGTGACGGCATCAGATTCCTAATTGATGGAGAAAGGTATGGTGGCAAGAAAAGCTGCATCTATGAGGTTGTCAAGTGTTTTCGCTCGACGATTCCATTCTAGGGTCCGGTTTGGCCCTTTTTCCTGTAACTCGAATCCTAGCCCGGTATATCCCATTTTAATTTTACACCATTGTGAACCTTACGCCTTTTTTACTCTCTGATCGAGATTCTCGGCATTGAAAAATCTTCATAAACTAAATCACACGTGTATATGTTGACATTTAAGAGATATACAGTCAAGAAAATCAAGGGCAATGGTGATATATATGCGGATTAGACACAAAAAAAAACACTCAACAAATGGCTACAATTTAAAGAATGTGTTTAGTGACGGCATCAGATTCCTAATTGATGGAGAAAGGTCTGGTGGCAAGAAAAGCTGCTTCTAGGAGGTTGTCAAGTGTTTTCGCTCGAAGATTCCATTCTTGGGCGGTTGGTTTGGCCCTTGTTCCTGTAACTCGAATCCTAGCCCGGTATAACCCATTTTAATTTTACACCATTGTGAACCTTACGCCTTTTTTACTCTCTGATCGAGGTTCTCGGCAATGGTGATATATATGGAGAAAGCTCTGGTGGCAAGAAAAGCTGCTTCTAGGAGGTTGTGAAGTGTTTTCGCTCGAGGATTCCATTCTTGGGTGGTTGGTTTGGCCCTTGTCCTGTAACTCGAATCATAGCCTGGTATATCCCATTTTAATTTTACACCATTGTGAACCTTACGCCTTTTTTACTCTCTGATCGACGTTCTCGGCATTGAAAAATCTTCGTAAACTAAATCACACGTGTATATGTTTACATTTAAGAGATATACAGTCAAGAAAATCATGGGCAATGGTGATATATATGCGGATTAGACACCAAAAAAAACACTCAACAAATGGCTACAATTTAACGATTGTGTTTAGTGACGGCATCATATTCCTAATTGATAGAGAAAGGTCTGGTGGCAAGAAAAGCTGCTTCTAGGAGGTTGTAAAGTGTTTTCGCTCGACATTTCCATTATTGGGTGGTTGGTTTGGTCCTTGTTCCTGTAACTCGAATCCTAACCCGGTATATTCCATTTTAATTTTACACCATTGTGAACCTTACGCCTTTTTTACTCTCTTATCGAGGTTCTCGGCATTGAAAAATCTTCGTAAACTAAATCACACGTGTATATGTTTACATTTAAGAGATATACAGTCAAGAAAATCATGGGCAATGGTGATATATATGCGGATTAGACACCAAAAAAAACACTCAACAAATGGCTACAATTTAAGGATTGTGTTTACTGACGACATCATATTCCTAATTGATAGAGAAAGGTCTGGTGGCAAGAAAAGCTGCTTCTAGGAGGTTTTGAAGTGTTTTCGCTCGACGATTCCATTCTTGGGTGGTGGGTTTGGCCCTTGTTTCTGTAACTCGAATCCTAACCCGGTATATCCCATTTTAATTTTACACCGTTGTGAACCTTACGGCTTTTTAATCCCTCTGATCGAGGTTCTCGGCATTGAAAAATCTTCGTAAACTAAATCACACGTGTATATGTTGACATTTAAGAGATATATACAGTCAAGAAAATCAAGAGCAATGGTGATATATATGCGGATTAGACACCAAAAAGAAGACTCAACAAATGGCTACAATTTAAGGAATGTGTTTAGTGACGGCATCAGATTCCTAATTGATGGAGAAAGGTCTGGTGGCAAGAAAAGCTACTTCTAGGAGGTTGTCAAGTGTTTTCGCTCGACGATTCCATTCTTGGGTGGTTGGTTTGGCCCTTGTTCCTGTAACTCGAATCCTAGCCCGGTATATATCCCATTTTAATTTTACACCATTGTGAACCTTAAGCCTTTTTTTACTCTCTGATCGAGGTTCTCGACATTGAAAAATCTTCGTAAACTAAATCACACGTGTATATGTTTACATTTAAGAGATATACAATCAAGAAAATCAAGGGAAATGGTGATATATATGCGGATTAGACACCAAAAACAAGACTCAACAAATGGCTACAATTTAAGGAATGTGTTTAGTGAGGGCATCAGATTCCTAATTGATGGAGAAAGATCTGGTGGCAAGAAAAGCTGCTTCTAGGAGGTTGTCAAGTGTTTTCGCTCGACGATTCCATTCTTGGGTGGTTGGTTTGGCCCTTGTTCCTGTAACTCGAATCCTAGCCCGGTATATCACATTTTAATTTTACACCATTGTGAACCTTATGCCTTTTTTACTCTCTGATCGAGGTTCTCGGCATTGAAAAATCATCGTAAACTAAATCACACGTGTATATGTTGACATTTAAGAGATATACAGTCAAAAAAATCAAGGGCAATGGTGATATATATGCGGATTAGACCAAAAAAAAAACACTCAACAAATGGCTACAATTTAAGGAATGTGTTTAGTGACGGCATCAGATTCCTAATTGATGGAGAAAGGTCTGGTGGCAAGAAAAGCTGATTCTAGGTGGTTGTCAAGTGTTTTCGCTCGACGATTCCATTCTTGGGTGGTTGGTTTGGCCCTTGTTCCTGTAACTCGAATCCTAGCCCGGTATATCCCATTTTAATTTTACACCATTGTGTACCTTACGCCCCGCTTGCGGTATGCATATATAATGTATATATGTGTGGGCGCTCGGGGGGCAAAAGCAAAAGTGCACTAATTTTAACGTTATTTTACTAATTTCGTGAAAATAATGTTAAAAGAGGGGATGGTTAATCATGCATCATGTGGTGGTGTTGATAGCCGAAAGACAAGGGGGTACATGCACCAATTGGCGTTTGTCTCAATTGCTGAGTGTTATGTGCCTTATGTCCAAGGCTTGATGCAAAACCACAATCGAGCCGGGGGTCTCATTGGAAGCAGCCTCTCTATTCCTACGGGGTAGAGGTAAGGCTGTCTACATCACACCCTCCTCAGACCCTACCTTAGCTTTTGCTATTGGTGGGATATACTGAGTATGATGATGATGATGATGATGACAGTCAAGAAAATCAAGGGAAATGGTGATATATATGCGGATTAGACAAAAAAAACACTCAACAAATGGCTACAATTTAAGGAATGTGTTTAGTGACGGCGTCAGATTCCTAATTGATGGAGAAAGGTCTGGTGGCAAGAAAAGCTGCTTCTAGGAGGTTGTTAAGTGTTTTCGCTCGATGATTCCATTCTTAGGTGGTTGGTTTGCCCATTTTTCCTGTAACACGAATCCTAGCCCGGTATATCCCATTTTAATTTTACACCATTGTGAACCTTACGCCTTTTTTACTCTCTGATTGAGATTCTCGGCATTGAAAAATCTTCGTAAACTAAATCACACGTGTATTTGTTGACATTTATGAGATATACAGTCAAGAAAATCAAGGGCAATGGTGATATATATGCGGATTAGACACAAAAAATAACACTCAACAAATGGCTACAATTTAAGGAATGTGTTTAGTGACGGCATCAGTTTCCTAATTGATGGAGAAAGGTCTTGTGGCAAGAAAAGCTGCTTCCAGGAGGTTGTCAAGTTTTTTCGCTCGACGATTCCATTCTTGGGTGGTTGGTTTGGTCCTTGTTCCTGTAACTCGAATCCTAACCCGGTATATTCCATTTTAATTTTACACCATTGTGAACCTTACGCCTTTTTTACTCTCTTATCGAGGTTCTCGACATTGAAAAATCTTCGTAAACTAAATCACATGTGTATATGTTGACATTTAAGAGATATACAGTCAAGAAAATCAAGGGCAATGGTGATATATATGCGGATTAGACACAAAAAAAAAACACTCAACAAACGGCTACAATTTAAGGAATGTGTTTAGTGACGACATCAGATTCCTAATTGATGGAGAAAGGTCTGGTGGCAAGAAAAGCTGCTTCTAGGAGGTTTTGAAGTGTTTTCGCTCGATGATTCCATTCTTGGGTGGTTGGTTTGGCCCTTGTTCCTGCAACTCGAATCCTAGCCCGGTATATCCCATTTTAATTTTACACCATTGTGAACCTTACGACTTTTTTACTCTCTGATCTAGGTTCTCGGCATTGAAAAATCTTCATAAACTAAATCACACGTGTATATGTTGACATTTAAGAGATATATACAGTCAAGAAAATCAAGAGCAATGGTGATATATATGCGGATTAGACACCAATAACAAGACTCAACAAATGGCTACAATTTAAGGAATGTGTTTAGTGACGGCATCAGATTCCTAATTGATGGAGAAAGGTCTGGTGGCAAGAAAAGCTACTTCTAGGAGTTTGTCAAGTGTTTTCGCTCGACGATTCCATTCTTGGGTGGTTGGTTTGGCCCTTGTTCCCGTAACTCGAATCCTAGCCCGGTAATTATCCCATTTTAATTTTACACCATTGTGAACCTTAAGCCTTTTTTACTCTCTGATCGAGGTTCTCGGCATTGAAAAATCTTCGTAAACTAAATCACACGTGTATATGTTTACATTTAAGAGATATACAATCAAGAAAATCAAGGGCAATGGTGATATATATGCGGATTAGACAGCAAAAACAAGACTCAACAAATGGCTACAATTTAAGGAATGTGTTTAGTGACGGCATCAGATTCCTAATTGATGGAGAAAGGTCTGGTGGCAAGAAAAGCTGCTTCTAGGAGGTTGTCAAGTGTTTTCGCTCGACGATTCCATTCTTGGGTGGTTTGTTTGGCCCTTGTTCCTGTAACTCGAATCCTAGCCCGGTATATCACATTTTAATTTTACACCATTGTGAACCTTATGCCTTTTTTACTCTCTGGTCGAGGTTCTCGGCATTGAAAAATCATCGTAAACTAAATCACACGTGTATATGTTGACATTTAAGAGATATACAGTCAAAAAAATCAAGGGCAATGGTGATATATATGCGGATTAGACCAAAAAAAACACTCAACAAATGGCTACAATTTAAGGAATGTGTTTAGTGACGGCATCAGATTCCTAATTGATGTAGAAAGGTCTGGTGGCAAGAAAAGCTGATTCTAGGTGGTTGTCAAGTGTTTTCGCTCGACGATTCCATTCTTGGGTGGTTGGTTTGGCCCTTGTTCCTGTAACTCGAATCCTATCCTGGTATATACCATTTTAATTTTACACCATTGTGAACCTTACGCCTTTTTTACTCTCTGATCGAGGTTCTCGGCATTGAAAAATCATCGTAAACTAAATCACACGTGTATATGTTGACACTTAAGAGATATACAGTCAAGAAAATCAAGGGCAATGGTCATATATACGCGGATTAGACAACAAAAAAAACACTTAACAAATGGCTACAATTTAAGGAATGTGTTTAGTGACGGCATCAGATTCATAATTGATGGATAAAGGTCTGGTGGCAAGAAAAGCTAATTCTAGGAGGTTGTGAAGTGTTTTCGCTCGAGGATTCCATTCTTGGGTGGTTGGTTTGGCCCTTGTTTCTGTAACTCGAATCCTAGCCTGGTATATCCCATTTTAATTTTACACCATACCTTACGCCTTTTTTACTCTCTGATCGACGTTCTCAGCATTGAAAAATCTTCGTAAACTAAATCACACGTGTATATGTTGACATTTAAGAGATATATAGTGAAGAAAATCAAGGGTCATGGTGATATATATGCGGATTACACACAACAAACACACAACAAATGGCTACAATTAAAGGAATGTGTTTAGTGACGGCATCAGATTCCTAATTGATGGAGAAAGGTCTGGTGGCAAGAAAAGCTGCTTCTAGGAGGTTGTCAAGTGTTTTCGCTCGATGATTCCATTCTTGGGTGGTTGATTTGGGCCTTGTTCTTGTAACTCGAATCCTAGCCCGGTATATCCCATTTTAATTTTACACCATTGTGAAACTTATGCCTTTTTTACTCTCTGATCGAGGTTCTAGACATTGAAAAATCTTCGTAAACTAAATCACACGTGTATATGTTGACACTTAAGAGATATACAGTCAAGAAAATCAAGGGCAATGGTGATATATATGCGGATTAGACAACAAAAAAAACACTTAACAAATGACTACAATTTAAGGAATGTGTTTAGTGACGGCGTCAGATTCATAATTGATGGATAAAGGTCTGGTGGCAAGAAAAGCTGCTTCTAGGAGGTTGTCAAGTGTTTTTGCTCGACGATTCCATTCTTGAGTGGGTGGTTTGGCCCTTGTTCTTGTAACTCGAATCTTAGCCCGGAATATCACATTTTAATTTTACACCATTGTGAACCTTACGCCTTTTTTACTCTTTGATCGAGGTTCTCGGCATTGAAAAATCTTTGTAAACTGAATCACACGTGTATATGTTGACATTTAAGAGATATACAGTGAAGAAAATTAAGGGCAATGGTGATATATATGCGGATTAGACACCAAAAAAAACACACAACAAATGGCTACAATTTAAGGAATGTGTTTAGTGACGCATCAGATTCCTAATTGATGGAGAAAGGTTTTGTGGCAAGAAAAGCTGCTTCTAGGAGGTTGTAAAGTGTTTTCGCTTGACGATTCCATTCTTGGGTGGTTGGTTTGGCCCTTGTTCCTGTAACTCGAATCCTAGCCCGGTATATATCCCATTTTAATTTTACACCATTGTGAACCTTAAGCCTTTTTTACTCTCTGATCTAGGTTCTCGGCATTGAAAAATCTTCGTAAGCTAAATCACACGTGTATATGTTGACATTTAAGAGATATATACAGTCAAGAAAATCAAGAGCAATGGTGATATATATGCGGATTACACACCAAAAACAAGACTCAACAAATGGCTACAATTTAAGGAATGTGTTTAGTGACGGCATCAGATTCCTAATTGATGGAGAAAGGTCTGGTGGCAAGAAAAGCTACTTCTAGGAGGTTGTCAAGTGTTTTCGCTCGATGATTCCATTCTTGGGTGGTTGGTTTGGCCCTTGTTCCTGTAACTCGAATCCTAGCCCGGTATATATCCCATTTTAATTTTACACCATTGTGAACCTTAAGCCTTTTTTACTCTCTGATCGAGGTTCTCGGCATTGAAAAATCTTCGTAAACTAAATCACACGTGTATATGTTTACATTTAAGAGATATACAATCAAGAAAATCAAGGGCAATGGTGATATATATGCGGATTAGACACCAAAAACAAGACTCAACAAATGGCTACAATTTAAGGAATGTGTTTAGTGACGGCATCAGATTCTTAATTGATGGAGAAAGGTCTGGTGGCAAGAAAAGCTGCTTCTAGGAGGTTGTCAAGTGTTTTCGCTCGACGATTCCATTCTTGGGTGGTTGGTTTGGCCCTTGTTCCTGTAACTCGAATCCTAGCCCAGTATATCACATTTTAATTTTACACCATTGTGAACCTTATGCCTTTTTTACTCTCTGGTCGAGGTTCTCGGCATTGAAAAATCATCGTATACTAAATCACACGTGTATATGTTGACATTTAAGAGATATACAGTCAAAAAAATCAAGGGCAATGGTGATATATATGCGGATTAGACCAAAAAAAAACACTCAACAAATGGCTACAATTTAAGGAATGTGTTTAGTGACGGCATCAGATTCCTAATTGATGGAGAAAGGTCTGGTGGCAAGAAAAGCTGATTCTAGGTGGTTGTCAAGTGTTTTCGCTCGACGATTCCATTCTTGGGTGGTTGGATTGGCCCTTGTTCCTGTAACTCGAATCCTAGCCCGGTATATCCCATTTTAATTTTACACCATTGTGTAACTTACGCCTTTTTTACACTCTGATCGAGGTTTCCAGCATTGAAAAATCTTGGTAAACTTAATCACACTTGTATATGTTGACATTTAAGAGATACACAGTCAAGAAAATCAAGGGAAATGGTGATATATATGCGGATTAGACAAAAAAAAACACTCAACAAATGGCTACAATATAAGGAATGTGTTTAGTGACGGCATCAGATTCCTAATTGATGTAGAAAGGTCTGGTGGCAAGAAAAGCTGATTCTAGGTGGTTGTCAAGTGTTTTCGCTCGACGATTCCATTCTTGGGTGGTTGGTTTGGCCCTTGTTCCTGTAACTCGAATCCTATCCTGGTATATACCATTTTAATTTTACACCATTGTGAACCTTACGCCTTTTTTACTCTCTGATCGAGGTTCTCGGCATTGAAAAATCATCGTAAACTAAATCACACGTGTATATGTTGACACTTAAGAGATATACAGTCAAGAAAATCAAGGGCAATGGTCATATATACGCGGATTAGACAACAAAAAAACACTTAACAAATGGCTACAATTTAAGGAATGTGTTTAGTGACGGCATCAGATTCATAATTGATGGATAAAGGTCTGGTGGCAAGAAAAGCTAATTCTAGGAGGTTGTGAAGTGTTTTCGCTCGAGGATTCCATTCTTGGGTGGTTGGTTTGGCCCTTGTTTCTGTAACTCGAATCCTAGCCTGGTATATCCCATTTTAATTTTACACCATACCTTACGCCTTTTTTACTCTCTGATCGACGTTCTCAGCATTGAAAAATCTTCGTAAACTAAATCACACGTGTATATGTTGACATTTAAGAGATATATAGTGAAGAAAATCAAGGGTCATGGTGATATATATGCGGATTACACACAACAAACACACAACAAATGGCTACAATTAAAGGAATGTGTTTAGTGACGGCATCAGATTCCTAATTGATGGAGAAAGGTCTGGTGGCAAGAAAAGCTGCTTCTAGGAGGTTGTCAAGTGTTTTCGCTCGATGATTCCATTCTTGGGTGGTTGATTTGGGCCTTGTTCTTGTAACTCGAATCCTAGCCCGGTATATCCCATTTTAATTTTACACCATTGTGAAACTTATGCCTTTTTTACTCTCTGATCGAGGTTCTAGACATTGAAAAATCTTCGTAAACTAAATCACACGTGTATATGTTGACACTTAAGAGATATACAGTCAAGAAAATCAAGGGCAATGGTGATATATATGCGGATTAGACAACAAAAAAAACACTTAACAAATGACTACAATTTAAGGAATGTGTTTAGTGACGGCGTCAGATTCATAATTGATGGATAAAGGTCTGGTGGCAAGAAAAGCTGCTTCTAGGAGGTTGTCAAGTGTTTTTGCTCGACGATTCCATTCTTGAGTGGGTGGTTTGGCCCTTGTTCTTGTAACTCGAATCTTAGCCCGGAATATCACATTTTAATTTTACACCATTGTGAACCTTACGCCTTTTTTACTCTTTGATCGAGGTTCTCGGCATTGAAAAATCTTTGTAAACTGAATCACACGTGTATATGTTGACATTTAAGAGATATACAGTGAAGAAAATTAAGGGCAATGGTGATATATATGCGGATTAGACACCAAAAAAAACACACAACAAATGGCTACAATTTAAGGAATGTGTTTAGTGACGCATCAGATTCCTAATTGATGGAGAAAGGTTTTGTGGCAAGAAAAGCTGCTTCTAGGAGGTTGTAAAGTGTTTTCGCTTGACGATTCCATTCTTGGGTGGTTGGTTTGGCCCTTGTTCCTGTAACTCGAATCCTAGCCCGGTATATATCCCATTTTAATTTTACACCATTGTGAACCTTAAGCCTTTTTTACTCTCTGATCTAGGTTCTCGGCATTGAAAAATCTTCGTAAGCTAAATCACACGTGTATATGTTGACATTTAAGAGATATATACAGTCAAGAAAATCAAGAGCAATGGTGATATATATGCGGATTACACACCAAAAACAAGACTCAACAAATGGCTACAATTTAAGGAATGTGTTTAGTGACGGCATCAGATTCCTAATTGATGGAGAAAGGTCTGGTGGCAAGAAAAGCTACTTCTAGGAGGTTGTCAAGTGTTTTCGCTCGATGATTCCATTCTTGGGTGGTTGGTTTGGCCCTTGTTCCTGTAACTCGAATCCTAGCCCGGTATATATCCCATTTTAATTTTACACCATTGTGAACCTTAAGCCTTTTTTACTCTCTGATCGAGGTTCTCGGCATTGAAAAATCTTCGTAAACTAAATCACACGTGTATATGTTTACATTTAAGAGATATACAATCAAGAAAATCAAGGGCAATGGTGATATATATGCGGATTAGACACCAAAAACAAGACTCAACAAATGGCTACAATTTAAGGAATGTGTTTAGTGACGGCATCAGATTCTTAATTGATGGAGAAAGGTCTGGTGGCAAGAAAAGCTGCTTCTAGGAGGTTGTCAAGTGTTTTCGCTCGACGATTCCATTCTTGGGTGGTTGGTTTGGCCCTTGTTCCTGTAACTCGAATCCTAGCCCAGTATATCACATTTTAATTTTACACCATTGTGAACCTTATGCCTTTTTTACTCTCTGGTCGAGGTTCTCGGCATTGAAAAATCATCGTATACTAAATCACACGTGTATATGTTGACATTTAAGAGATATACAGTCAAAAAAATCAAGGGCAATGGTGATATATATGCGGATTAGACCAAAAAAAAACACTCAACAAATGGCTACAATTTAAGGAATGTGTTTAGTGACGGCATCAGATTCCTAATTGATGGAGAAAGGTCTGGTGGCAAGAAAAGCTGATTCTAGGTGGTTGTCAAGTGTTTTCGCTCGACGATTCCATTCTTGGGTGGTTGGATTGGCCCTTGTTCCTGTAACTCGAATCCTAGCCCGGTATATCCCATTTTAATTTTACACCATTGTGTAACTTACGCCTTTTTTACACTCTGATCGAGGTTTCCAGCATTGAAAAATCTTGGTAAACTTAATCACACTTGTATATGTTGACATTTAAGAGATACACAGTCAAGAAAATCAAGGGAAATGGTGATATATATGCGGATTAGACAAAAAAAAACACTCAACAAATGGCTACAATTTAAGGAATGTGTTTAGTGACGGCGTCAGATTCCTAATTGATGGAGAAAGGTCTGGTGGCAAGAAAAGCTGCTTCTAGGAGGTTGTTAAGTGTTTTCGCTCGATGATTCCATTCTTAGGTGGTTGGTTTGTCCCTTTTTCCTGTAACACGAATCCTAGCCCGGTATATCCCATTTTAATTTTACACCATTGTGAACCTTACGCCTTTTTTACTCTCTGATCGAGATTCTCGGCGTTGAAAAATCTTCGTAAACTAAATCACACGTGTATTTGTTGACATTTATGAGATATACAGTCAAGAAAATCAAGGGCAATGGTGATATATATGCGGATTAGACACAAAAAATAACACTCAACAAATGGCTACAATTTAAGGAATGTGTTTAGTGACGGCATCAGTTTCCTAATTGATGGAGAAAGGTCTTGTGGCAAGAAAAGCTGCTTCCAGGAGGTTGTCAAGTGTTTTCGCTCGACGATTCCATTCTTGGGTGGTTGGTTTGGTGGCAAGAAAAGCTGCTTCTAGGAGGTTGTTAAGTGTTTTCGCTCGATGATTCCATTCTTAGGTGGTTGGTTTGTCCCTTTTTCCTGTAACACGAATCCTAGCCCGGTATATTCCATTTTAATTTTACACCATTGTGAACCTTACGCCTTTTTTACTCTCTTATCGAGGTTCTCGACATTGAAAAATCTTCGTAAACTTAATCACACGTGTATATGTTGACATTTAAGAGATATACAGTCAAGAAAATCAAGGGCAATGGTGATATATATTCGGATTAGACACAAAAAAAAAACACTCAACAAACGGCCACAATTTAAGGAATGTGTTTAGTGACGACATCAGATTCCTAATTGATGGAGAAAGGTCTGGTAGCAAGAAAAGCTGCTTCTAGGAGGTTTTGAAGTGTTTTCGTTCGACGATTCCATTCTTGGGTGGTTGGTTTGGCCCTTGTTCCTGCAACTCGAATCCTAGCCCGGTATATCCCATTTTAATTTTACACCATTGTGAACCTTACGACTTTTTTACTCTCTGATCTAGGTTCTCGGCATTGAAAAATCTTCATAAACTAAATCACACGTGTATATGTTGACATTTAAGAGATATATACAGTCAAGAAAATCAAGAGCAATGGTGATATATATGCGGATTAGACACCAAAAACAAGACTCAACAAATGGCTACAATTTAAGGAATGTGTTTAGTGACGGCATCAGATTCCTAATTGATGGAGAAAGGTCTGGTGGCAAGAAAAGCTACTTCTAGGAGTTTGTCAAGTGTTTTCGCTCGACGATTCCATTCTTGGGTGGTTGGTTTGGCCCTTGTTCCTGTAACTCGAATCCTAGCCCGGTAATTATCCCATTTTAATTTTACACCATTGTGAACCTTAAGCCTTTTTTACTCTCTGATCGAGGTTCTCGGCATTGAAAAATGTTCGTAAACTAAATCACACGTGTATATGTTTACATTTAAGAGATATACAATCAAGAAAATCAAGGGCAATGGTGATATATATGCGGATTAGACAGCAAAAAACAAGACTCAACAAATGGCTACAATTTAAGGAATGTGTTTAGTGACGGCATCAGATTCCTAATTGATGGAGAAAGGTCTGGTGGCAAGAAAAGCTGCTTCTAGGAGGTTGTCAAGTGTTTTCGCTCGACGATTCCATTCTTGGGTGGTTGGTTTGGCCCTTGTTCCTGTAACTCGAATCCTAGCCCGGTATATCACATTTTAATTTTACACCATTGTGAACCTTATGCCTTTTTTACTCTCTGGTCGAGGTTCTCGGCATTGAAAAATCATCGTAAACTAAATCACACGTGTATATGTTGACATTTAAGAGATATACAGTCAAAAAAATCAAGGGCAATGGTGATATATATGCGGATTAGACCAAAAAAAAAACACTCAACAAATGGCTACAATTTAAGGAATGTGTTTAGTGACGGCATCAGATTCCTAATTGATGTAGAAAGGTCTGGTGGCAAGAAAAGCTGATTCTAGGTGGTTGTCAAGTGTTTTCGCTCGACGATTCCATTCTTGGGTGGTTGGTTTGGCCCTTGTTCCTGTAACTCGAATCCTATCCCGGTATATACCATTTTAATTTTACACCATTGTGAACCTTACGCCTTTTTTACTCTCTGATCGAGGTTCTCGGCATTGAAAAATCATCGTAAACTAAATCACACGTGTATATGTTGACA
>JARYGA010028350.1:0-43690 GCA_030545235.1 Helianthus tuberosus | reverse complement strand
TTTATTATTATTTAGGTTTCCTAATTTTATGTTTCTTGGGCATCAAGATAGTTTAGTATAAATAGAAGGTTAGGGTTATTGTATTAGTGTGCTTTAATTGATAAATAATACATAGAGTTGAACCAGTTCGTTCATCCGGTGTTTGTGTGTTCGATCAAGGGCCTGATTTCCAACAGCTCGGTTTAAAAAGAAAAAGTTAAACTTCACCTTAATTTCACAAAATCTCCAAGTTCTTCGCCACATATCCCTTCCTTATTGCATGTATCATCTAGAGAGTCATATTGTGAGGTTGAACTTAATAATTTAAACGTCGATACTTATTGTTATTTTGATAAATGAATCAAATAAAAATGTTTATTATTGGTTATGTATCTCAACTCCCAAGTAAATACCCACGTATATGTAGATACTTTTGTGGTTTATGTTAGACTTTTAATAGCATGGGTGAGTGTTAATCTTGCTAGCATGGCTGAGTGTCAATTTTAACTTATATAAGCTAGAACCATTTCTTTTAGAAGTTTAAGGGGTAAAGTGATAAATGGTAAAAGAAAAATGGCATAAATGGATATTAGTTCTTAGACCACACATAATGGGCGTGAAAGCCTCTTCACGTCGGGCACACCGGCCCGCATATGGTGTGGAAGGCGACGTGATGTTGGGGGCGGGAGGAATCTCACCGGCGTGAAGGAGCAAGGCTTGATGAGTTGGAGGCTCTTGATTGATGGGTGTTGTTTGGGTTGGTTTTAATTGATTGATGTTTAATTTTTTTTAAAGTTCACTTTTACGCTCCTCCATTCTGTGCTTTTCTTACTACGTCCCCTGCTGACGTAACTGCCAAATGACACTTAATACTCTATCTTTATGCCATTCCACTCCGTACAGTATTATAAAGAAACATTCACCAATTTATTGCAGCCTTTTGTCACGATCCGCCTAAATACAAAAAAAAATTTCGCGAGTTCCGGAAGATTCCGGAACACTAAAGAAGCATCTAGGACTGCCCGGAAGTTTCCGAAACAGCCCACAAGTTGCTGGAACGTCTTGGCACCAACGAAAGACTCTAGATTGGCCTTGAAAGAGCTCGGAAGGGTCCAGAAAGGGCTATGTAGGATCGAGATTCGATCTAAACGAGTCTATCAGAAGAGTTCTAATCCATATCAAAGGCGGAATTCAATGATATAGACTTGATTACAGCTTGATTCACTCTTTAATTGTCTAGTTTATTGATTTGAAAGCGTTACAGATCAAATGACACGTCGGCAGCACCTCGTTACCGGAATCAGAAAACGTTACAAATGAAATGGCAGCCCTAGTATTTATAGGCATTGCATTTCGTACGAAATGGGCAGATGCCATTTCGTGCGAAATGGACAAAGTCCATTTCGTGCGAAATGGATCCTTCCATTCCGTGCGGAATGGTCAAACACATCCAATTCACTCTATACTAGCCTACCGAGCGCCATTCTATCCATTCTAGACACAAGACTCGATACAAGACGAAGTCGACAGACATATGCACCAACAGACTCCCCCTTGGATGTCGACGAATCTTCAGTGCGACAAAACTTCGGTATGTCACATCTTCAGTCTTTATCAGTCTTCGCGAGCTCTCTCCAAAGTATCTGACAGTGTAATCAATCTTTTCTCTTCTTCTCTCTCTTTTCCAGCATCTCAATCTGGCTCTTTATCATTCAAACTCCCCCTTGAATGTTGATCCATAATCTGTATCTGATTCAGACTCCCCCTTTCGATAAGCTGGGATCGCAGTCTTACTTAACTCTTGTTCTAGGATCATGACCTGACTCTCATCCTGTTTAGGTTTAAACACGGGGATCTACACAAAACTCTACCAAGAAATAAATTTCACAAATTTAACAATTTGACAAATTTAGAAATCACTGGTTGATGTCGAACAAAATGATTTAACATTTTAAAACCTTTTCTCATTTCAAATAAACTTTCCCAAACCATTTGTTCATCATGTTTAGCACTTGGAATTTTGAAAATAAGCTCTTCAACATCAGTTGTCGAAAATCTTTTTAATTTTTCAAAAATTTATGCTAAAACACTCCGAAAATCTTTTTGGATTTTGTTTTTAATAAAATGCAGTAAAGAAATATTTACAGACAATATTTTTGTGAGTTAGCGTAAGAGGATCATATCAGTTTATGAGACAAATCACTAACACCATTAAGCTTTAATTCATTTTAAGTTCTAAACGATTCACGTAGATTGTCAGTATACTGATCCACTTAAATTTTCACACAAGGTTCAACTGATTCGAGATACGAGATTAATGTTTTAAGCACTTAAACTTATTCGCGTGTCCCACCTCAGAATATACTCCCGTATCCAGACTCCTATATTCAGTCTTACAGGTGAATGTACACTAGTGATATCTGTAAAGGGGTTAAATGCGAGACCATGAGAGCTCAGGCTATTGCTTCCGCAAAATCAGAGAGATGATGGTTCGACTTTCGGTGTGTTCCCTTTCAACAGCACATGATTAGCATTTTTCAATGTTTCATCATTTTTATGCTGAGGGCGAGCTTTAAGATTAAAGCAATGCAAAGTATTATACGAGGACTAGGCTATTGCTCCCGCAAAATCAGAAGTCCAGGTATAATACCCCAGATATCACCACGCACAAAGACCTAGTATGTCAGAAATAGAAAGCCCTTCAAACAAGATTTCAGGGGTTACCTATATATCCGAGAGATGTTCCCCACGAAATAAGCAAGTTTGATTTTTAGGTTTATATCTCGAACACAATCTACTAAGCGTGTAAAAACCTACTGGCATATCATTAGTGAGACCGTTTATCACATTTGACTTTCCAATTCTTTAGCATGCTGTGAATGTCCACTTGAAGGGGTAAGGTCCCAAAAACCTCATAATAAGTGCTTGGGACCATACCACAACCTCGTCTTTAAGTTCTCTTTTTACCTTGCGCGGCCGCGCACTGGTCTTACAAAAGAGACTTAAGAAACAGTCAACAGTCAACACTCGCGCGCCCAAAAGGAAATCATAAATCCTTGCGCCTTCTGCCATAAACAAAGGATGGAAATCCTAAAATAAACACTTCCGCTTAATATCCAGACTTGGATATTATCTGTACAGATGACTCCACACGATAAGGAGTCACACCAGATTACAGCAGTAATCTTCTAGAAGAGTTCAATCGTGCACCACTAAGACGGTTATAACCGTCTGGACACGTGTCAACACCTCAGACGTCCCTGAAATCACAACAATAGCATGTAATTGGAGAGTAATCTTCACTTGATCACTTTCCACGTGGCATATCCCCAGCCATAGATCTAACAGCGATCCGTGTGCATTCACGTCGGATCAAGAAGCTTAAACGGAAGGAAATGTAACCGCTCACGGGGTTAGCATCTTCCGTTAACTTTTCACTAACGGGTTTTCCCGCCCAGAACTCTCGGTTATAAATATGAGAAACAACTCAGGTATGAATTCAAGTTACGCACACATCTTAAATACATCTTCTTCTTCATAACCCATACTTATTCTCACACCGGAGTCGGGTCATGGAGAGAACCCCTTTCTCCCCTTGGCGAGGCTAACGGTGCTTCTTTTTTGCAGAGTTATCGGAGAAGAAGGTCAATCACAATTGAATCAAACAGGAGAGAACAAACCTTTTTATGCAGATCCAAACCCCCTAGATATTTCGATCCTGGTCGTTTATCTAGTGTTTCTTCATTGGCGCCCACCGATTTCTCAGTTTCATCTGTTTTTTCTCGTTTCGATTCATATTTTCTTCATTCTCTGTTTCATATGGCAGAGAATTCATCATTTCACCCATCAAATCCTCGATCTGAATTCAAGGTTTCTGCAATTCGAGATGTCCAGATCGACGGAATCATGGGGAGTAAAGAAAGCAACAACAGTCATTCAGGAGAAATTACTTCCCTAATGCAAACAGGAGTTCATAACCGTTCAAATCTATTCATGGAGAAAAACTCCAGAGTACTGGTTCAACAGGCTCCAGATCGCCATGAACCAAATTTTGCACAAACACTCCAGATTTGGAGGTTTCATTTAAGTTCTATGATCAACGAGCTGCAGATCTGAGGTCGCACAACGCATAACTTCCGGAGGTTTGCTTCTTGGGGCTATAAGCCTTGACTAATACGGTTTTCGTCAAAACCTAGGTGCTACAAATTCCTCTGAAAGATCTTTTCGATTTTTCCTTAAACAAAATGAGGGAAAGAGAACAAATTCCCGAATTCTTTTACATAACGTGAGCACCTTCTAGCATACACTAAACAGTTTGTGCTATCACTTATAAACATTTAAACTGGCACTTATACTAATTCAAGTGCCATGACTTTTCAACATGAAAGTGTTATAATCTGACACTTATCTGCGCTATAACGGATATATATGCACATGCATTTATAATTGACTAGCATAATTAGAACGTCTATATCTGTACAACCGGTACTTAAAATTCGATGGATGAAAGAAATCATTAAAAAAGGCATACGCAATCCGTTATCTTTTCAAGATGATGGGAACAATATAAACACTATTGTTGCGGTATAATACCGCCGATTGAAAAATCACATCAAAAATTTCGGGAAAAATTATACTCCTTATTCAAGAATACAAGCACGTAAGTCGCCACACGCGCATGCTTCTTTACATTCAAGCACGTAAGTCGCCATACGCGCATGCTTTTTTACATACAAGCACGTAAGTCGCCATACGCGCATGCTTCTTTACATTTGAGCACGTAAGTCGCCAGCCGCGCTAGCTCCTTTACATACAAGCACGTAAGTCGCCATACGCGCATGCTTCTTTACATTTGAGCACGTAAGTCGCCAGCCGCGCTTGCTTCTTTACATACAAGCACGTAAGTCGCCATACGCGCATGCTTCTTTACATTTGAGCACGTAAGTCGCCAGCCGCGCTAGCTCCTTTACATACGAGCACGTAAGTCACCATACGCGCATGTTTCTTTACATTTGAGCACGTAAGTCGCCAGCCGCGCTTG
The DNA here is from genome assembly GCA_030545235.1 of Helianthus tuberosus. Taxonomy (NCBI): domain Eukaryota; kingdom Viridiplantae; phylum Streptophyta; class Magnoliopsida; order Asterales; family Asteraceae; genus Helianthus; species Helianthus tuberosus. Next base: position 38,670 of record JARYGA010028350.1, on the reverse strand, counting down.
CTCCTTTACATACAAGCACATAAGTCTCCATACGCGCATGCTTCTTTACATTTGATCACGTAAGTCGCCATCCGCGCTTGCTCCTTTACATACAAGCACGTAAGACGCCATACGCGCATGCTCCTTTACATTTGAGCACGTAAGTTGGCATCCGCGCTTGCTCCTTGACACATGAGCACGTAAGTCGCTATTCGCGCATACTCCTTTAAGTCGCCATACGCGCATACTCCTTTGCTTACGAGCGAACACACATACACTAGCTCCTTTACATACGCGCAACCCTGACAACCCATGGAAATACGCTACAACCAATCAACGAGCACTAAGGTTTGCACAACCAATTCCCACGATGAGCAATCACGTACTATTCTCTATCTCTACATCCCTACTCACAGTTAAAGACGGACACAACTAGCATGATCAACAACTATTCCTCACACCGGGAACGCGCAGCAACTAGCCAAGCTATTCAACAAGTCAAAAATATACAGGCAATGTATTTCTTTATTACCCTTTGTATTATTAGCCTTGCGCCCTTATTAATACAAGCACTATCTTTACTCATATTACTGTTTGTTACAAATTGCATATAATTCTTTGGATATACGCGAAAACAATATGGTAAACATTGTACGCTTCATGAACAGTCTAAAAAGGGCACAACCTTGCGCATCTTAGACAAACGTTCACACATGAATACAATACCATCCTCATTCGCTCTATCTATTCAAAGCAATCAGAAATATGCAACATATTGTAATCCAAACACAACATGAAGCTTACATGCACGACAGTGCATCAAAATATATATATCATCAAAAAGCAATGTGAACAACCATTCACAACGATCACGGCAGTGATCTTCAAAAAGTTTTTGGTAGCAAGACCAACACAAACATCAAAAAATGAGGAATACACAGTTCCCAAACCTACCCTAATCAACAGCAGGGTCTTCGTCAACAACAGCCACCAGATCATCGCGATTCTTCCGGCGACGATATACAAGCTGACATCCACCTCTTTGGATCATCGGAAAGCGAGTCATCAGCCTCTCAACGGATACGTAAGTCTGACAGGCGCCATTACGTATCCCAATGAAAAAAGGCAAAATATCACAAAATACCATTTTTTTATTACAAACTGACGTCACCAAACGTCAGGTCATAATTACAAAGGGAAAATCACAATTTCTCCCTAGAAAAAGTTTTTTTCACATAGAAGATTCCACATTTTTGCGCCAAAAAGCATTTCCCTCTTATAAGTCCAGTGCTCCACTTATTTGCATAAGTGCAACACTAGACTGGGGGGACTTGAAGGGGTAAGGTCCCAAAAACCTCATAATAAGTGCTTGGGACCATACCACAACCTCGTCTTTAAGTTCTCTTTTTACCTTGCGCGGCCGCGCACTGGTCTTACAAAAGAGACTTAAGAAACAGTCAACACTCGCGCGCCCAAAAGGAAATCATAAATCCTTGCGCCTTCTGCCATAAACAAAGGATGGAAATCCTAAAATAAACACTTTCGCTTAATATCCAGACTTGGATATTATCTGTACAGATGACTCCACACGATAAGGAGTCACACCAGATTACAGCAGTAATCTTCTAGAAGAGTTCAATCGTGCACCACTAAGACGGTTATAACCGTCTGGACACGTGTCAACACCTCAGACGTCCCTGAAATCACAACAATAGCATGTAATTGGAGGGTAATCTTCACTTGATCACTTTCCACGTGGCATATCCCCAACCATAGATCTAACAGCGATCCGTGTGCATTCACGTCGGATCAAGAAGCTTAAACGGAAGGAAATGTAACCGCTCACGGGGTTAGCATCTTCCGTTAACTTTTCACTAACGGGTTTTCCCGCCCAGAACTCTCGGTTATAAATATGAGAAACAACTCAGGTATGAATTCAAGTTACACACACATCTTAAATACATCTTCTTCTTCATAACCCATACTTATTCTCACACCGGAGTCGGGTCAAGGAGAGAACCCCTTTCTCCCCTTGGCGAGGCTAACGGTGCTTCTTTTTTGCAGAGTTATCAGAGAAGAAGGTCAATCACAATCGAATCAAACAGGAGAGAACAAACCTTTTTATGCAGATCCAAACCCCCTAGATATTTCGATCCCGGTCGTTTATCTAGTGTTTCTTCACCACTGATGTACTATCATTTCCTCTTTTATACATCAAAACTCGTTTTCATTTTCTCATGTTTTTGGATATTTCAAATTTTCGAAATTTCTAAAAATTTTTACTCCCCCTAAAATCAACAATATGTTTCAATTTTTTATTTTTAAGGAAAATTTGAAAACAAACTATACAAATAAAGTGACAACTGATGAGAATTGCTTCAATTCGCCATCCACTTGGCATAAACAATCAGAACTTCCCTTGGCAACAAACTATTTTCCCATTATGATTTCAAAACACTTAAGTTTGTTTTAATCAAATGGTTTTTCCGGAAAATAAGTTTTGTTGATTTTACCACTTGTAAGATCGGGGTTATGATCATCACATTGTTCTTCAAACCATTTGAATGAAAGTTAAATCAAGTTCAATTTAATGACTTTGATTAACCACTTGTAGGTGAAAATCTCTTTTTCAACCACTTGTAAATTCAACCATATCATATGACAATTTTAATAACTACCACTTGTAGGTTAAAATTCCACTTGAAGAAAGATGCTGATTCCTACTCCACACTTACCAACCTGGGAGTTCTGGCATGTCCCACTTGTCACACCCCGACCACGTAGAACATCAAATCGTGGCGGAAACGTCGGGGAGTGTTGTAACAGAATTATTGTTTTACAACCATGGCATACAAAGTTATATTTTATTTATCAAACAAGAGTGTTAAATTGTCTCAAAACAGGAAATAAAGAGTTGAGAACATAATTAAACTAGTTCTATCTTTATTTTATGTCTCTAAGGCACAGGTCCGCCCAAGTGTCACGATCATCATCCTAAGCAAAAGCTCCTGAAAACACATGTGAAAATAGGTACGTCAGCATAAAAATGCCTGTGAGATACATAGGTTTTGTGAAAATAGGATTCATGACTTATAAGTTTAGAAAAAGTTGTTTAGCAAAAGTCGGTCATGAACCTTGTAAATTGTTTTGTTTTGTAAATCATTTAAAAAGCGATAGATCAAATGATATGTATAAGTAAAAGAATACTGTGTGGTTAAATGTATAACCAAGTAAAATGAGTTGTATAAAATAAGTTGTTTGTAAAACAATGTCTTGTGAAAGATATGTTATTTGTATAAAATGTTATATGTCTAAATTGAAATGATTCAAATAACGCTATGATATGTAATACCATACAGGCACTTATATATAGGACGTACCAGCGGCGTATCCACCATGCTTGTATCATATTACATACGTCTCATTACTTAAATCACTTAAACAAACCACCAATGTATAAAGTCCATGTTTAAACCAATTGTCAAGAAGTCCTTGTATAAGCCATGTCAAATGTTAAAAGTCCAAATGTAGTCAAGTAATGTGTAACAAATATTATGTATTGTAAGTAAAGTATTGTCACATAAACCAAATGTAGAAATGTACAAAACAAAGTATTTTGAATATATCAAAAAGTTATGTTTTGCAAAGTAATGCATGTTTCATTGATACAAACACTTATGTGGTAAGTTAAACGCATACATTCAAGCCTTGAGACAGTCGGATAACCCTAAGTCAAGGTTATCAAAAGAAATGTTTTCGGATTCAGTCATTCCTTACATCCAAACAAACCCGGGATGTCAGGAATGGGATTTGTCAAGTCCTATGGTACCATTACTTACTACCGAGCGGCGTAGCTAATGTTAATGAACGTATATAAGTCCCGTTTGTGCAAACCAAATGTCATAGCAAATGTGAACATGTTATATGAAAACAATGTACTAAGTATGCTAAGTTAACATACGAAGCAGAAAAGTCATGTAAATCAATGTGCTAGCATGCTATCAGTCAACATACATAGCAGAAATGTAAAGTAAAACCATGTACTAAGTATGCTCACAATGGACATTCATAGCATGAAATGTAATGTAAAACGATGTACTAAGTATGCACACAATGGACATACATAGCATAAAATATAATGAAATCATGTACTATAATGTACTAATGAACATAACAAGCATATGATATGAAAGCATGAAAGGCACGAAAGTAACAAGTAGGCACATGTGTTTCACCCCAAAATGTTTGGAAAACAGTAAAAGAGGGTCTATGTACTCACTTGAGATTGCTTAGTAGTCCTTGAGTAACAACCAAACAATGCTAGAGGTCACGGATATCAAACGGCACCTAATATAGGTAACTATGTTAATATACCGGACCTAATTCGAAAGATCGGATAGAATGAGGGCTTGTAAAGCAAATGAGTATGAGAACTCATGTAATATGGTTTAACAAAGCCTACATACTAAATGAAACCTAACCTAAGTGCTTACGACCCATCACGACCCGTTTAGGTAGCTTATGCTACTTTAACGGGTCGTTCGCGTAAAATGCGTTCGGAACACCTAACTAGTCCTATGACAAGTAAAATATGCCTTAATATGTCTAATATGGTCACCAAATCAGTTTAGATACCGAAAGTTATTTTACATATGCTTAAAATGAGTTTTGGCGTAAAAAGGGTATTTTGGTAATTTACCTTAGGCATATATACTACCTATCATACAACTAACTAAACATCGTGACCATAAGGTATAACCTCGGAAGGTTATTCCCTATATACTATGGTCACCTAATGTGTTTGGTCGGATCCTAATGATCGACCAAACGGGTCGGGTTCGAAAGTATAAGCGATTGTTTAGATCGCTTACCTTACGATCCTATATAAGCACTAAACTAAAAGTGACGAGCTAAGCATGTTAAAACAGGCTTAACTAAGTTTAGAAAACAGGTTTGGTATCAAAACAAACGGTTTTGATACCTATAAGTAGTTTGGTTACAAAATACGCAATAACACGCATTTTGGCCGAAACTACGACTCGTCACTGAGCCTAGATAACGTGGTAATCAGTAGGTATAGTCACAAGAGACTATAACCATCGTGATCACGCTCACGTTAGGAAGTTCAAACGAACTTCGCGTTGACCATAAACCGGTCAATGCAGAAAGTCAAACATAGTTTGACTTTCGGACTAGAAAAGCGATAAAAGAATGAAGGAACACTTACAAAGGGTCCCCACTAGTAAATCTTGATCGAATAACTCAGGTATGAAGTAATGGCTTCAACTTAGAGCTTTGAGATCAGATTTGTGTGGGTTTTGCAAGTGATGGTGGGTATTTATAGGAAATGGACCACCGTTAGGATCGTTTCTCGTAAACCGTGATTTAATCACATCCCTACACTTGTTGGTAACCTCATGTACATCACATTGGCCTCCCAACATCAGGAAACAACAAGTGGAATTGAGTTGGGAGTGCTAAACAGCTGTTAACAGCTGTTAAAATGACTTTTGCTGATCTGAAAGGGCCTCACGTGACGCCAAGGGGGCTAGGTGTCACGCCAAGGTCCTTCTGATCAGCAACAATTTCCAAAGTTTCCATTTCAGTCCCCGTTGTGTATTAAGGCCATTTCCGACATGTTTAAGGCTTGTTAAGCCAACGTTAAGGCCATAAAATGATGCCTAAACATTGTGGACATGAAACATGCTCAAAAATATGCCGGATGTTGGTTCGTTTAGTCGTACGATCGCGATGTTCGGTTAATTACGACGGAATGCGCATAAGCGAGAAAAACGATCCTAATTGCGTGACGAATGGATTTTTTCTTATGCCAAACACTAAAATAAAATATTTTAGTGCTTACATAAAGTTTTGGATGTCCGGATGTATTCAGAACGTAAGTTATGCGCGAAAGTGCAAACTTATGCACTTTTTGACATTTTTAGTCCCTGAATGAGCCAAAAGTTTATTTTAGCACACCGAACCCCTCAAAGCCTATTTCTAAGCTATATAAAGGATATTTAAGGTGTTTAACTTATGGTCATGTTCCGGAATGTTCGTTACAGTTCAAATTGACATACTTTCGCAGTTTGTCAAGTTTAGTCCCTGTAAGCGAATTAACTTGTTTTTGCCATACCAAAGCCTTCAAAACTTATTTCTAAGTTATGTAAGGGTTATTTAAGGTATGTTAAGCATATGTTGATTTTTTGGAGTATTTTTCGCATTAAACTGATTACGTTTACGCACCAGTTTGCGTATAATTCTCCAGAAAGCGATGTAGAGTTTGAAATTGAACAAAAGTCAAAACATGAAAATGTAAAACATAACCAAAAAAACATTGGGATCAAATAACATTGTTTTATTGATAATTAAACTGTTCACAATGATTACAAGCACAGATGTTACAGTCTCCCCTACTTGTGGAAATTTTGTCCCGAAATTTATTTAGAGGAAACTTGTGGGAATAGATGCGGATATTTCGCCTTCATTTGATCTTCGCGTTCCCAAGTAAACTCAGGTCCACGTTTAGATTCCCAGCGAACCTTGACCAAAGGAATGCGCTTGCGTTTAAGCCACTTGACTTCACGTTCCATGATTTCCACTGGCTTCTCAACAAATTTAAGTGTTTTATCAACACGAATTTCGTCAAGCGGTATGTGGAGGTTCTCATCAGCTAAACACCTCTTGAGATTGGACACGTGAAAGGTTGGATGAACATTTCCAAGTTCAGGAGGTAACTCAAGTCTGTAGGCTACCTTACCGATTCTTTCGATGATCTTGAATGGTCCAACGTATCTAGGTGCAAGTTTTCCTTTCTTTCCAAATCTGATCACACCTTTCCAAGGTGAGACCTTAAGTAATACACGATCACCGACTTGAAAATCCAAGGGCTTGCGTTTTAGGTCCGCGTAACTCTTTTGAGGGCATCTAGCTGTCTGAAGGTTATCACGAACTTTCTTAACCTTATCAGTTGTCTCTAAAATGAGGGTAGGTCCAGTAAGCTGAGCCTCACCGATCTCATTCCAGCAGACTGGTGAACGACATTTTCGACCATAGAGAGCCTCGAAAGGAGCCATTTTGATGCTGGAGTGATAACTGTTGTTGTAGGAGAATTCAATTAACGGAAGATGTGAATCCCAACTAAACCCAAAATCGATCACACAAGCTCTAAGCATATCCTCCAGAGTCTGGATTGTTCTTTCAGTTTGACCATCCGTTTGCGGATGATAAGCTGTGCTCAGATTAAGTTGGGTCCCCATAGCAGATTGCATGGTTCTCCAAAAATGAGAAGTGAAGCGAGCATCTCTGTCAGAAATGATGTTCAAAGGAACACCATGTCGAGCTACAATTTCATCCACATAGATTTTAGCGAGTTTGTCAGCAGAAAAATCCTCACGGATTGGCAAGAAATGCGCTGACTTAGTAAGACGATCAACGACTACCCAGATGGCATCATGACCTTTCTTTGTGCGCGGAAGTTTGGTAATGAGATCCATAGTAATGTTTTCCAATTTTCAAACTGGGATCTCTGGTTGCTCCAATAAACCCGAAGGACGTTGATGTTCAGCCTTAACCTTAAGACAAGTAAGGCATTTTGATACATATAAGGCAATGTCTTTCTTCATACCAGGCCACCAATACTGAATACGAAGATCCTTATACATCTTATCTGAACCAGGATGAATAGAATAACGAGACTTATGGGCTTCATCCATAAGCAAGGTGTGAAGGTTATCTTGGCTTGGGACCCACAAATGGTCCATGAAGTAATACGATCCATTGTCCTTCAGTTCCAGATCAGGGGTTATGTGATAGGGAAATTCCTTATCCATCAAACCTTGTGAAACACAAGTGTGTTGAGCCTGAGAAATGCGGGCTTGGATATCGGATCAAGCTTGAATATCAGATTGAACACATACACAATGAAGCTTAGTACGTTCCTTACGACTCAATGCATCGGCTACGACATTCGCCTTACCAGGATGGTAGCGAATTTCGCAGTCATAGTCGTTTAGAAGCTCCACCCAACGTCGTTGCCTCATGTTGAGTTCTTTCTGATTGAAGATATGCTGAAGACTTTTGTGGTCCGTGAAAACCACACATTTTGTTCCGTACAAATAGTGTCTCCAGATCTTAAGAGCGAAGACAACTGCACCCAACTCAAGATCATGAGTGGTGTAGTTTTTCTCATGTATCTTCAACTGCCTCGATGCATATGCTATGACTTTGTTCCTTTGCATCAGAACACAGCCAAGACCCAATTTAGATGCATCGCAATAAATGACGAAATCATCATTGCCCTCAGGCAAAGTTAGAACGGGCGCGTCACAAAGTTTTTGTTTCAAAGTCAGAAACGCTTCCTCTTGCTTGAATCCCCAATCAAAGGGTTTGTTCTTCTGAGTGAGAGCAGTTAGAGGAACTGCAATCTTTGAGAAGTTCTCAATGAAGCGGCGGTAATAACCCACAAGTCCAAGAAAAGAACGAACCTCAGTAGGAGTAGTAGGCGTATCCCAATCCTTAATCGCACTGATCTTGGAGGGATCTACATGAATGCCTTGTTTGTTGACAATATGTCCTAAGAATTGAACTTCTTTAAGCCAGAATTCACACTTGGAGAATTTGGCAAAAAGTTGCTCTTTCTTTAGGAGTTCCAGAGTAAGACGAAGATGTTGCTCGTGATCAGCTCGCGTCTTAGAGTATATCAAGATGTCATCAATAAAAACAATGATGAACTGATCCAAATAAGGCTTGCAGACCCTATTCATTAAGTCCATAAAAACAGCAGGAGCATTAGTCAAACAAAATGGCATGACTGTGAACTCATAATGCCCATAACGAGTGCGGAACGCTGTCTTGGGAATGTCTTCTTCATGCACCCGAAGTTGATGATATCCAGATCGCAGATCAATCTTCGAAAAATAAGAAGTGCCCTGCAACTGATCAAAGAGATCATCAATGCGAGGTAGGGGATATCGATTCTTGATGGTAAGCTTGTTAAGCTCACGATAATCGATACACATCCTAAAAGATCCATCCTTCTTCTTGACAAAAAGAACGGGAGCACCCCAAGGTGAAAAGCTAGGACGGATAAAACCTTTGTCAGAGAGCTCCTGAAGCTTCTTAGACAACTCTTGCATCTCAGACGGTGCAAAATGATATGGAGCTCTGGCAATGGGGTTTGCACCAGGTACGAGATCAATTCGGAACTCGACTTGGCGTGCTGGGGGTAGACCAGGTAACTCTTCAGGGAATACTTCAGAATAATCCCGAACAACAGGAATATCTTGAATAGATTTACCTTTGCCCTTATCTGCTACAACATGTGCCAAAAAGGCCACATAGTTCTTTCGCAAATACTTCCGAGCTTTAAAACAAGACATGAGTTTGAGACCACCGGTAGGTTTCTCACCATGCACCTGTAGGATCTCTCCTGTTGAAAGCGTCACGCGAACAATCTTCTCGAAACAAACTACCTCTGCACGATGCTTGGCTAACCAATCCATACCCACAATAATGTCGAAGCTTCCAAGTTGCATAGGCGTGAGGTCAATAGGAAAAAGATGGTCGTTAAGGTTCTACTGGCAGTTGCGAAGAACAGAATCAAGAACAATGGGTTCACCACTAGCAACCTCTACTGTCAAAGGTTTACTTAGTTTCGTTCTTGACACGCGAAGTAATGGCTCAAAAGATAATGACACAAAACTCTTATCGCCACCCGAATCAAAAAGGACAGATGCAGGCTGACTATTAATAAAGAACGTATCGTTCACCACTTCATTGTCTGCTTGTGCCTCTTGCGCATTCATGTTGAAGGCTCGACCTCGAGCCTGAGCCTGATTCTGATTTGGATTGGCGTTTACTAGTCTTGGGCACCGGTTTCTGTAGTGGGTCAGATCCCCACAATTGTAGCACGAACCAGGAGGAAAATGAGGTCGTGCAGCTTGTCCTTGTTGCTGGGCAAGAGGCTGAGCAACTTGTTGGGCTTGGTTCTGAACTGCCTGATTCTGGTTAACAGGAATACGACAAGTAGCGGCAAGATGGCCAATTCTCCCACAGTTAGTGCAATGACGACATTGGAGATGTGGTAGGTGATGGCCGTTACACCTGTTGCACAAAGGTGCATTGCCAAGATAAGGCTTCTTGGCTAGTGGTTGCGCAGGCTGATTTGGTGCAGCTTGGGCCTGTGCAGTAACAACATAGTTTTGGGAAGCCTTTTGCTTCCTAGACCCTCTTGAGGAACCAGAATCCTTTCCCTTCTTGTTTTGACTTTTCTTGCTATCTTCTTTGTCAGACGCCTGCTTCTTACCCTTGTCACCCTTTTTGTGCAGCTTTCCCTTTCTAACCTGTGACTCAGTCAATGTTGCTGCTAACCCGATCGCCTGACGGAGTGTGGTAGGGTTACTACCAGTAATGATGTCTTGCACTGAGTCAGGTAGGCCGTCGATGTACCTTTCGATAGCCTTGTCGAGTGGGGTAACCATAGTCGGGCAAAGCAGACTCAACTCCTCAAATCTATCAGTATACGCCCTGTGCTCGCCACTGTCTTGTTTCAAGTCATCAAACTCTCTCTCCCAAGCTCGCTGTTCATGACGAGGACAGAACTCCCTCATCATAAGGGCCCTAAGTTCAGCCCATGTCTGCGCTAGAGCAACTTCTGCACCACGATCTCTCATAACCCCGTTCCACCACGTAAGAGCCCTCTTCTGAAACACACTCGAAGAAAACTCGACCTTGCGATTGTCAGGACACTGCACATGACGGAAAGTATTCTCAATGCTCTCGAACCATTGAAGAAGCCCAGTCGCTCCCTTAGAACCACTAAACTTGAGTGGTTTAGCCGAGTTAAAATCCTTGAATTTGCATGGAGCATTGTTGTTGTTGTTGGCTTGGTTCCATTGAGTAAAGAGGTTTGGGAATTGAGCAGCCATTTGCTGCGCAATAATTTCTGCCAGTTCGGCAGTCGCTATCTGGTTTTCGCGTCGAGGAGGCATTCTAAAAGAGGAAAACATGAAAGGAAACGAGTGAGATGATTGGATGAAGAGAATGAGATGAAACAAAATCAACAAAAGCAAAGATGGTGGTCATTCGTCCGCATCGCAAAGCAAACAAGCGACACGCAGTGACTAATCAAAGTAAATGGGTCAAAAATAATGTATCGCGAAGACATGCTCGCCTATAAGTGAACACTCACCCCAAGAGTTCCCATGTAAGAGTGACTGGTTCGATTATGTGGATTTGTAAGAACACTCTAGCCTTAGACAGAAAACCCAGGGTACAGGCATTCACTCTTCCAGTTTGCACGTGTTCACACTATTTAGAACCCAAAACTTTGACGAGATTTTGAAAATTTGAAAGGCACAAGGCCAAAAATCAAACTGGAAGGGTTCAAAACCTTACAATAAAGGGTTCAAAACCTAGTAATCAATCATCCAAGAACAGATGATTAATTTTCAAAGCGGATTCGAACTTGATGTTCCCGTTGTGGTTATCACCTAAGGATAGGTGAAGTGCATGTTTTAAAATCTAAACACAAGATAACTCGTGTTGGGGTCCTAGAAAGGTTATAGTCTAGGTCAAAGCATTACTAATAACCTAATTCTCTATAACCATTGGCTCTGATACCAACTTTTCTGTCACACCCCGACCACGTAGAACATCAAATCGTGGCGGAAACGTCGGGGAGTGTTGCAACAGAATTATTGTTTTACAACCATGGCATACAAAGTTATATTTTATTTATCAAACAAGAGTGTTACATTGTCTCAAAACAGGAAATAAAGAGTTGAGAACATAATTAAACTAGTTCTATCTTTATTTTATGTCTCTAAGGCACAGGTCCGCCCTAGTGTCACGATCATCATCCTAAGCAAAAGCTCCTGAAAACACATGTGAAAATAGGTACGTCAGCATAAAAATGCCTGTGAGATACATAGGTTTTGTGAAAATAGGATTCATGACTTATAAGTTTAGAAAAAGTTGTTTAGCAAAAGTCGGTCATGAACCTTGTAAATTGTTTTGTTTTGTAAATCATTTAAAAAGCGATAGATCAAATGATATGTATAAGTAAAAGAATAATGTGTGGTTAAATGTATAACCAAGTAAAATGAGTTGTATAAAATAAGTTGTTTGTAAAACAATGTCTTGTGAAAGATATGTTATTTGTATAAAATGTTATATGTCTAAATTGAAATGATTCAAATAACGCTACGATATGTAATACCATACAGACACTTATATATAGGACGTACCAGCGGCGTATCCACCATGCTTGTATCATATTACATACGTCTCATTACTTAAATCACTTAAACAAACCACCAATGTATAAAGTCCATGTTTAAACCAATTGTCAAGAAGTCCTTGTATAAGCCATGTCAAATGTTAAAAGTCCAAATGTAGTCAAGTAATGTGTAACAAATGTTATGTATTGTAAGTAAAGTATTGTCACATAAACCAAATGTAGAAATGTACAAAACAAAGTATTTTGAATATATCAAAAAGTTATGTTTTGCAAAGTAATGCATGTTTCATTGATACAAACACTTATGTGGTAAGTTAAACGCATACATTCAAGCCTTGAGACAGTCGGATAACCCTAAGTCAAGGTTATCAAAAGAAATGTTTTCGAATTCAGTCATTCCTTACATCCAAACAAACCCGGGATGTCAGGAATGGGATTTGTCAAGTCCTATGGTACCATTACTTACTACCGAGCGGCGTAGCTAATGTTAATGAACGTATATAAGTCCCGTTTGTGCAAACCAAATGTCATAGCAAATGTGAACATGTTATATGAAAACAATGTACTAAGTATGCTAAGTTAACATACGAAGCAGAAAAGTCATGTAAATCAATGTGCTAGCATGCTATCAGTCAACATACATAGTAGAAATGTAAAGTAAAACCATGTACTAAGTATGCTCACAATGGACATTCATAGCATGAAATGTAATGTAAAACGATGTACTAAGTATGCACACAATGGACATACATAGCATAAAATGTAATGAAATCATGTACTATAATGTACTAATGAACATAACAAGCATATGATATGAAAGCATGAAAGGCACGAAAGTAACAAGTAGGCACATGTGTTTCACCCCAAAATGTTTGGAAAACAGTAAAAGAGGGGTCTATGTACTCACTTGAGATTGCTTAGTAGTCCTTGAGTAACAACCAAACAATGCTAGAGATCACGGATATCAAACGACACCTAATATAGGTAACTATGTTAATATACCGGACCTAATTCGGAAGATCGGATAGAATGAGGGCTTGTAAACCAAATGAGTATGAGAACTCATGTAATATGGTTTAACAAAGCCTACATACTAAATGAAACCTAACCTAAGTGCTTACGACCCATCACGACCCGTTTAGGTAGCTTATGCTACTTTAACGCGTCGTTCGCGTAAAACGCGTTCGGAACGCCTACTAGTCCTATGACAAGTAAAATATGCCTTAATATGTCTAATATGGTTACCAAATCAGTTTAGATACCAAAAGTTATGTTACATATGCTTAAAATGAGTTTTGGCGTAAAAAGGGTATTTTGGTAATTTACCTAAGGCATATATACTACCTATCATACAACTAACTAAACATCGTGACCATAAGGTATAACCTCGGAAGGTTATTCCCTATATACTATGGTCACCTAATGTGTTTGGTCGGATCCTAATGATCGACCAAACGGGTCGGGTTCGAAAGTATAAGCGATTGTTTAGATCGCTTACCTTACGACCCTATATAAGCACTAAACTAAAAGTGACGAGCTAAGCATGTTAAAAGAGGCTTAACTAAGTTTAGAAAATAGGTTTGGTATCAAAACAAATGGTTTTGATACCTATAAGTAGTTTCGTTACAAAATACGCAATAACACGCATTTTGGCCGAAACTACGACTCGTCACTGAGCCTAGATAACTTGGTAATCAGTAGGTATAGTCACAAGAGACTATAACCATCATGATCATGCTCACGTTAGGAAGTTCAAACGAACTTCGCGTTGACCATAAACCGGTCAATGCAGAAAGTCAAACATAGTTTGACTTTTGGACTAGAAAAGTGATAAAAGAATGAAGGAACACTTACAAAGGGTCCCCACTAGTAAATCTTGATCGAATAACTCAGGTATAAAGTAATGGCTTCAACTTAGAGCTTTGAGATCAGATTTGTGTGGGTTTTGCAAGTGATGTTGGTGGGTATTTATAGGAAATGGACCACCGTTAGGATCGTTTCTCGTAAACCGTGATTTAATCACATCCCTACACTTGTTGGTAACCTCATGTACATCACATTGGCCTCCCAACATCAGGAAACAACAAGTGGAATTGAGTTGGGAGTGCTAAACAGCTGTTAACAGCTGTTAAAATGACTTTTTCTGATCTGAAAGGGCCTCGCGTGATGCCAAGGGGGCTAGGTGTCACGCCAAGGTCCTTCTGATCAGTAACAGTTTCCAAAGTTTCCATTTCAGTCCCCGTTGTGTATTAAGGCCATTTTCGACATGTTTAAGGCTCGTTAAGCCAACGTTAAGGCCCTAAAATGACGCCTAAACATTGTGGACATGAAACATGCTCAAAAATATGCCGGATGTTGGTTCGTTTAGTCGTACGATCGCGATGTTCGGTTAATTACGACGGAATGCGCATAAGCGCGAAAAACGATCCAAATTGCGTGACGAATGGATTTTTTCTTATGCCAAACACTAAAATAAAATATTTTAGTGCTAACATAAATTTTTGGATGTCCGGATGTATTCAGAACGTAAGTTATGCGCGAAAGTGCAAACTTATGCACTTTTTGACATTTTTAGTCCCTGAATGAGCCAAACGTTTATTTTAGCACACCGAACCCCTCAAAGCCTATTTCTAAGCTATATAAAGGATATTTAAGGTGTTTTTAACTTATGGTCATGTTCTGGAATGTTCGTTACAGTTCAAATTGGCATACTTTCGTAGTTTGTCAAGTTTAGTCCCTGTAAGCGAATTAACTTGTTTTTGCCATACCAAAGCCTTCAAAACTTATTTCTAAGTTATGTAAGGGTTATTTAAGGTATGTTAAGCATATGTTGATGTTCCGGAGTATTTGTCGCATTATACTGATTACGTTTACGCACCAGTTTGCGTATAATTCTCTAGAAAGCGATGTAGAGTTTGAAATTGAACAAAAGTCAAAACATGAAAATGTAAAACATAACCAAAAAAACATTGGGATCAAATAACATTGTTTTATTGATAATTGAACTGTTCACAATGATTACAAGCACAGATGTTACACCACTTGTCAATTTTTAACAAACTGTTCAAAAAACAATTTTTAAGAATGATGCCGATTCATGCTCCACGATTACCAACTTGGGAGCTCCGGCAAGTCAGGTTTTTAAGTAAACGTTGTCACCAAAGCCTGACCAGCCTTGGGTGATTTTGATTCAACTCTATCCCACCATCTTTTTTATTTGTAAAAATCTTTCACACCCTTTACCTTCCCGTCAACCATCTTCCCAAAGATATGTTTTACATTTCCATTGAAAACCTTTTCAGCATCAAATTCTTCCTTACCAGCAAAGAATTGATCTGAAATCTCAATTTTACCAACCTTTGATTTTAGGTTTTCTCTTGACAATGACGGAAAGTTTTCATCGTTCATTTCTGGAACGGAATTCTCTTCACTTTTCACAACAAATGACTCCTCTGACTTTGACGAGTCAGATTCATTGTCAGAACTACTCTCTGAACTTTTAACAACCCATTTTTGTTTGTTCAAATCGACTTTTCTTTTGTAAAAACGTTTTGCACTTTCACCAATTTCGAAAGTCGAAACTTTGAACTTTTTAAAACTTTCTGTTGGTTGTTTCATTTCATCAACACATTTCTTTTTCATATTTGAGTTAGAAGTAACTCCCTGTTTTGTATAAGTGGACTTTGGGCAATTCCAAGCTATGTGTCCAACTTCTTGGCATTTGAAACAGGTTCTTCGTTCAACTCTTTTCTCAGATTCTTTCAACATATTCTTCTTTCTTTCAGCAAGAAACTCTTTGTTTTTCTGTTTCCAGAATGGTTTCTTCTCTTCTTCTACTGAACTTTCACCTGAAACAAATTTAGTTTTTGGTTTATAAGTTTTCTCATTTTTATAATTTTCTAAAGGAATGAAACCTAATCCCTACTTTTGAAATTACCGTTATGGTTTGGTTTCTTTCGATAAACTGAACCAGAACTGTAACTATCACACCCTGACTTTTGCGGAAGCGTATGATGTGTGACTGGTTTAATATCATTGCATTCAATCGTAATAAACAACTACATGATCAAAACGATGTTCATCCATTCATAAAATTTGAGTATTACAAACACTTATTATTTAAGTTTAAAAACACAACCTTTGACTCGGTTACAAACCAACAATAGTGGATGACATCTAATCTTGAAGTCTACTTCTAGTTATGACACCCGCGCCCAAGATCCATCCTGTTATCTGAAATACATGTAATTTTGGAAAACATCAACAAAAGTTGAGCGAGTTCATGTGTCTTGTTTGTGTACTGTAATTCTTTTAAATCTTTGAGAGACTCCTTTGTAAAAAGGTATGAAAAGCGTGTATGAACATGAATGTTTTACAAGGACTTTAAGGCATGTGAGGACATAGGAAGCACTCGTAATGGCTTATACCCTTGTCGATTTTCCTCGACTGTGTCGATTAACCTCGACTGTATCAATTTACCTTGACTGTGTCGATTACCCTCGACTGTGTCAATTAACCTCGACTGGGACTCCGAAGCACTGCTAGGTACTGGTTGTGACCATGAGTGGGGTTCGGCCGTACCCGTTAGATCTAACCCTCGTCCCTAATTAAGTATTAATGGCATTTCTGTATTTAGTCTATGCTCACATGATCTAGTATTGCATTTCATAGGCATTTCATATCGTTTAAGTATTCGTAACATGTATTTCACCCCTGAGAGTTATAAAACCAAAAACAGTTAAAGAAAAGGGGGAGCATGAACTCACTGTTTTGCGTCTTCAGTACTCGTAACTCAAATCTCGTTAGCAAACATGACTACCTACAATGTGCTAGGGTCTATTAGACGAGCGGGCCGTGCCTTGCCTTATTATTCATGTTTTGAGTTACGTTTCCTTTCCTTTATGTCTTTAACATTATCCAAAGTTATAATACTTTTCAATTATTTATTCTCGTAATTCCTTCCCAAGGATGGGAGTATTTCATACATGTATTCTCGTATTCTTGTATTTGTAGTTCCGAAATAATATATTTTAAAGTTTTACTTTAGAAAATATATTTAAACTTGTTTTGTCCAAAAATAATGTATTGTCAAGAAAATATATACTTTTCTCAAAAATCATATATCTTCTAAGTATTCCAGGAAAATATATATTTTTACTTCCAAAAATAATATATTTTCTCTTGGTCGAAAATACAATATTACTCTTGTAATATTTTCAAAAATCATATTTTGTTTCTTGTATCCAAAACAATATTTGCCAAAAATATATTTGTAATGGTATTTTCCGGAGTATTTTATAAGTTACGTTCTTGTTCGGTTCGCCAATATTTAAGTGTGTAACTTATATACTTTATTCCTTGATTTTTGGTATTATTTTGGATTGTAAATTCTTGGTATTTTTGTTAAGTCATATTACTTTAAATCCAAAAATAATACAACTATACACAAAGTATACACAAATTCACACAAGTGTCTTTAGTATAAAATATATATTCTAAATATATATTTATCCTTTTTTATTTACAAAAACCAACCTCCGATACTTTGTATTTTTGTAACAAAACCTATGGCTAAGTTTATTTTGAAAAACAAAGTTAAAAATATACTTGTAACACTTGTCTAGAAAATATTTTCTAAGTGTTGGAATTTTTAGAAAATTTCGCCATAGTTTCCTTTGTAAATGGAGGTGTCCATGCTATTTAGCATACCATTTTCTTTTCAAAAATCATTCAAACAATCAACAACAAATCACTAATTATCCTACACTCATCAAGTGCAAGAACTATTCCATTTACAATACAACATGAACTTGATGTTTTACAAAAACGCGTAGTGACTTGGTAAGGCGTTCAGTAGCTTTAGTTACCTTCCAGAATGTGTTTACTTTTGTTAAAATCTCTTTCTCGAAATTTTTAGATGTTCACAACCTGTGAACACATTTTACAAAAATATTTATTTGCAACATCTTCTTGTTTTACTAGCATCCTTACACTTATTCCATTTCCAAAAAATAGTGTAAGTGTATGAAAAGTTATGATCTTTCAAAAATCGTCTCTTGAACTTGGTTTGTTTAGAAAAGTCATTTGTAAATCTCGGATCTACATGATCACCAACTCACTTTGTTTACTTATATTTCAAGAAATCATCTTTATTTATCAAGTTCATATTTTTATTAGAAGATGATTATTTTATGTAAACACATAATCATCTCCTAATCTTGTTAAATCATGTTTCTAATCATCATCTAACAAGTTCCATATGATGATCAACATCACATTACCAAGAAATCAACAAGCAATCATCAACAATCAAAACAACATCATTTTAACATTATTTCATCATGTTTCATCTTATTTCATCTTATGATTCAAGATCATGATCAAGTCTTTTAGTGTTCTAGTGTTAATCATTAAACAACATCTTTTAACCACTAAAATATGAAGTAAATAAGAGTGTTCAAGAATCTTACAACTAGCTTAAAGCTAGGGAAGAACACTAGTGAGATGGAGTGGATAATAGCACACAAGAGAGGTCCTTCAAGTTCCGTGAGCACCGAGCCTCCTAAATCACCTTGTATCACCTTGTAGTGCACTTGGAATGTTTGAATGAAATTCGAAAATAATGGTGGTGTTAGGAGGGTGTTCGGCCGAAGGTATAGAGAGGGAGAGAGGAGAGTTGTTGTGATGAAAATGGAATGTGTTGATGATGATCTAGTATATATTACCCACTAATCTATTTTCCATTGGTTTTCATGTCTAAGAAGTACATAACACATCTCAACAAATCCAAGAAGAAGATATGGAAGATTTAGGAAGATATTAAGTGATCTTGAGTGGGGCCACATGAGTGAGCCGTAGATTATCATGGGGGGGGGGGTAAATTGTAATTTTTGGATGGTAAATGATGGTAATTGGTGGAAGTTAAATGTTAAGTCTAGTGTTTTATGCATAGGATGCTTTATATAGAGAGTTTAAGTGTTCAGGAACCATAACTAGCTCAGAAAAATAAAAACAATGTTTTTAGCAATATTTTGGTGTTCCGGGTAATGTCCGGTTGTCCGGTTAGATACCGATCCGTTAAAGTGCTAAGTTATACCGTATAGTGTCCTTTATGTAACTTTTTGTGACACTTTTAATTCCCGACACTTAGGAAAGCATACAGGACCATTTTGTCATATTTTTTTGCACATTACTAGCTTGTTAAAAAGCTGAATTTTGCTGGATTATGCAGAATTTTGCACTTTGAGTGGGTTTTAGGCACTTCCGGCACTTTATCTATCACTTAGGCATGCAGTTTTGGGGTCCTTACTTCCCTACACACTATACTAGTGTATCACTTGGTCTCTGGCTCATACTGGGCCTCAAAATATTGTATGTCTATGTACTGAACATCGTCAGCATTTTTAGTTTGCCTGGTAATGGTGCCAATTTTGTTCTGTGTATCATAAGAACTATCTCGTGTTGCATGTAGCAACGATAAAAGTCTTGCAACATGAAATGCCATTGTATGTATATAACAGTAATCAAAAATTCATTTGTCTTGTAAACTAGATCATGCACAATTATTTAAGCACAGATTACTGTTCAATTAGTGTACGGAATGTACGGAAAAGTGATAGTTGTCACAGTCTCCCCCTGTTAAAAGAATTTCATCCCGAAATTCAAGCGATGCCATCAGTCACAGGGGAGTTGTGAATCAAATATGGTCACTTATGTTTAAAATTTGTCTTCATGTTCCCATGTACTCTGGGTCATGTTATGAATTCTATCGTACTCAAGTAAATCAATTATGTCTTTTCTGTATCTTGTGGACTCTTGGTCCGTAACCTTAACAGGTTCTATAGTATTGTGGACTCTTGGTCCGAAACCTTAACAGGTTCTATAGTAATTTTGTCGTTTTTCATTGACGTGAATCTTATTTGTGGGAACTACGACTGTTCCTTGAGGCAGACTTCTTTAAAGACTAGACACATGAATGTGTCGCGATCACTACTGATCTTTTTCTGGAAGTTTCATCTTGTGAACAATGGTTCCGATCCCTACATCGGGGATTCAACCTTTACGTTTTCCAAATCACACCACGCCTTCTCTAGGCGGGGTTCCTATTTAAGTCATACTTCTTATCTCAAATTCTTATGATTTCTACCGCTCATCGGCGCAATCTTTCTGTATTCCGCGGCTGTCTCGATATGATCACATATCTGAACGATCTTGCCTCTAGTTTTTCCTGGACCAACTCGAGCCAGTAGATTGTTTATCTCCGGTCTCCGTTCTTCACGATGGGGATTGACTTATTATGTTCCATCTGAAGCTTCACACGAAGCGGTTTGAACGGCGGTGTGACAAATACTGTTGTAGGAAGACTCCACTAAGGGCAAGTGAGTGTTCCAACTTTTCTTCAAAGTTTATCACACAAATACGTATCATGTCCATACAGTTTGCATCGTTCAGTAGCTGAGTCTATCTACGTTAATATTTAAGTTCTTAAGATCAACGGTGTGCTGTAATCTTTGTGATCAGTAAAGATCATGCAGCGTTTTCTTTCAGGTAATGACGTCAAATTTGCGGCGCGCAATTACTGTATCTAGCTCAAGGTTTCCTCTTATGATTCCTTAATCAATGTGCCGCGTATGCAATGTTGTGGTCTCGTTGCATCGACGTACAATCGAGATTTTGTCGAGAAGCGTCACATAATTGCAACTCTAGCTCCTTAGCTCTTGGTTGCAGGGTTGGCATGAATTTCCTTCTTATCCACCATGTATCTTAAAGTTCTCACTTCGTGAATTCGAAATCCGTTTTTCATCATCATAGCACATAACTGTTCTTTTCTCTAAGAGTTGCAAGGTAAATTGCAGTTGTTGCCCACGACCTTCCTTGGTCGTTGGCCATATAAAAATGTAGTCAATAAGTATAATCATGATTTATCCAGGTATGGCTTACACGTTCGATTCATGAGGTCCATGAATATTGTCGATGCATGTGTTAAGCCAAATGGGACGACAAGGAACTCGTAATGATCGAAGCGAGTCCTAAAGGTCGTTTTAGGGATATTTCCTTCTTGTATTCACAGTGGAGGACATCTTGTCCTCAAGTTGATCTTTGAGTGGTAACTATAACCTGACGATTTGTCTGTTCATGTTATCAGTCCTTGGCGAAGGATTCTGATTCTCAATTCTCTGGAATTTATGCAAAATGGAAACTGTCAACTTTTTCTTTGTGTCCTTAACTAGGGATGTCATGTCTTTAATTTCCTCTGTCTAGCAGCTCTTGCAATTATATTGGAGGTTCATGCTTCACGGACGAAGTTAGTCGGTATGGCGTTATTCGGCATTGGTGCCGCTCCTGGCACGAGATTTATCCTAAGCTCCTCTTGGCGCTGTGGAGGTATTCCTGGAAAGTCTTCAGAAAAGGCTACTGGAACTTCTTCCATAACGGGGATGTTCTCAGGCTCTATACTTGGGTACCCAATCCATGCTGACTATCATATTTTGACTTCGCAAGTCAATGGTAACAGGAGGTTCCGGCCTTCTGAGTCCCTAAATACAATCCTTAATTGCTTCGTCTGCTTAAACTAGCCCTCTATATGCCCATTTCTAAAGAATACGGGACGTCTATTCTACTTGAGACTAGGCCAAGCAGTTCCTTAAGTTCAAAGCATGCAAGTTTAAAGTTGATGCCAGTATTAATAAAAAATAGATGCATAAGGTTGGTTAATGGGAAACGTACCCGTAACTGCATCTGGATCCTGGCGTGCTTCACGAGCTTCGATCGTGAAAACCCTTCCTTGCTTGTTTCTTCCTAGGGAAATCTTTCCTAAAGTGCCCTGCTTCACCACATTTGTAGCAACCTGGTACTCTACCTTTATTTCTCTTGTCTGGATCCTTCGCCTAACAGGCATCCTTGCTGTGTCCTTCCTTTCCACACTTTCCGCACTTAGGCCTCAGACATCGACCTTCATGGTGAAAATTGCATTCCCCGCACCTCGACTTAGTCCCCGAGTAAACTTTACCACCAGCCTTATTAGTGGCTCCATCAGCTTTCCTGCCATGCGGCGGGTTCACTTCTTTTCTTTTGTTTGCCTTAGAGTTTTCATAGCTGACTTTGGTGCTTGACTTTAGATGTGAAGACTTCCTCTTCTTGTTGCCTGATGACTCCACATGAGTCTCTTTCTTGTTATCCTCAGATTCCGAAAATTTTCACATGCGTAGAGTTTCTTCAATAAGAGTGACACTCAAATCGATAGCCTCTGCGATGGTTGAGGGCTTTGAGGTAGTAACCATGCTCCTGATCTGAGGTGCAAGTCCCCAAATGAATCGTTCAACCCGTTTGAATTCCGGCTTGACTAGGTAGGGGACGACCCTAGACAAGTCGTGAAATCCCTGGACATATTCAGGAATCTTCGGTCCGTCCATTTTCAAATTCCAGAACTCCACCTCAAGCTTCTGGATTTCAGCCCTAGAACAATATTTCTTTTCCATCATTTCCTTGAGCTCGTCCCAGCTCAGTGCATAAGCAGCATCTGCACCAAGGGTTTGAACCTGAAGGTTCCACCAGGAGAGTGCGCCATCCAAAAACAATCCTGAGATAAAGGTAACCCTCTGCTGGGGTGAACAGTTACTCATTCTTAGAACGGAGTCAGTCTTTTCTGCCCAACGGACAAATGCAACGGCACCACCTGTGCCATCAAAATTCAATGGCTTGCAGTCCAGGAATTGTTTATAGGTGCAGCCAGTTGGAGGGTTATTTCCGGAAGTGCCACCGCTGTGTTCGGAGCGGAGGGCTTCATGTCGTGCAATTGCCTGTGAGATTCGTTCTTGAAGCTCAGCTTCTGTTCTTGGTAACGTACTGGTGTCTGTGTCGCGTCTGGGCGGCATTCCTTTTCTGTCAAAAGGTATGAGGTGGGTTAGATAATATTCCATAATTGTCTATGAGGTACATAGTACCATAAGTAAACAGGTAATCACCCAATATCACATGTATATATAATCATCATTGTATGAGCGAGGAAACAATTACTGAGCCTTCACATAGGCTTGGCAACTTGGCCTATTGTTTGTAATAATGTATTCGAGGCTACATCGCCCTGGTCATACAAGTTTCATAAAGTGGTAGAGTGTAACGTCACTGAATCTTTCTGAATGTTATTCCTCTTCTCTTGCTTAAATATCGTTTCTCAAACGTCTCGTGCACAGGTAGACACGAAGTAGGCAAGACAGGTTTCCTACTTTATAAAGTGCTAAAGCACTGATCTAGGTATTGTCCTACCATTTGAAGGTGTGAACACCTAGAGCTTATTTTTGTGTAGTAATCGTTAGCTTGGCCCGCAGAGTCCACCAGGATTTCCATGCATTACAAGTTGTTATTACGTGGGCCCCCGTAATAATAAATTGTCTTGCACAGTTACCCCAATTTTTCTCGTCCAAGCAGATGATCAATCAAGGAGGGGACACTATTGTCCTTATACCTCTATCATGGAAAGGACCATTGCGGTGGTCCACGCGCTAACACTCGTTATCGTTACGCGCGAATAGGCACGATGTTTAAATGAAATAGGAATAATGAGAATTCCTAGTAGTTGGAGGGGCACCTTCAAGATGAATACTTCATCTTCCTTTTCTGGTCAAGTGTGTCGTCAATCTTGCTTCACATAAGCCACAGGGATCTCGTCCCGTTGATTAAGAATTCGTTCAAGGTTGCCACCTCTGCCTCGCCATCATCGTCGTAGTCAGGCACCTTCACAATCGAGAGGGAAGAGCAGCCATCTCCTACGGGAGCAAGCTCGGAATCTTGTTTCGTAATCACTCTAGCCATGAGCTTTGCAATGAACGTGAGGTCGATAGCTTCATCGTGCGAGTTAAGTACAATAATAGGAGTCGGAGTCGAAAGTATCTTGTTCACGTCAATAATCATTTCGTACACTTATTTGTATGTATTCACGTCAATATTTATTCCGTATACTTATTCGTATGTATGTATCGATAAACAAATATGTTACTTAGCGTAAACAGGCATTTCGATGCATCATATCACGTATAACTCTCGTTTTTGGGGGGTCATTTTTCTAGTTGTCGATTCACGACTGAGACACAAAAACACTACTTGGTACTGGTTATCACCAAGGGTGTATTTTATCTTTGGCAAGTCTAACTCGTGTAGACTATGCCTTAATTGGCACCTTATCTTGACGGTATTCCCTACTAATATCCTTGCCTTGTCTCTTTTTGAAAAGTGTTTGACTCGTGGATCTTGACGATTACGTGAATGCAATGAAAACCTTTTTGTAAAATGTTTTCGTGAGAGAACTCTAGTGATTGTAGTCTAGACTCGAGAAGGAATCCTAGTTCACTACAATCGAAGCTCTGATACCAAACTGTCACACCCTGACTTTTGCGGAAGCGTATGATGTGTGACTGGTTTAATATCATTGCATTCAATCGTAATAAACAACTACATGATCAAAACGATGTTCATCCATTCATAAAATTTGAGTATTACAAACACTTATTATTTAAGTTTTAAAACACAACCTTCGACTCGGTTACAAACCAACAATAGTGGATGACATCTAATCTTGAAGTCTACTTCTAGTTACGACACCGGTACCCAAGATCCATCCTGTTACCTGAAATACATGTAATTTTGGAAAACATCAACAAAAGTTGAGCGAGTTCATGCGTTTTGTTTGTGTACTGTAATTCTTGTAAATCTTTGAGAGACTCCTTTGTAAAAAGGTATGAAAAGCGTGTATGAACATGATTGTTTTACAAGGACTTTAAGGCATGTGAGGATATAGGAAGCACTCGTAGTGGCTTATACCCTTGTCGATTTTCCTCGACTGTGTCGATTAACCTCGACTGTGTCGATTACCCTCGACTGTGTCGATTAACCTCGACTGTGTCGATTAACCTCGACTGGGACTCCGAAGCACTGCTAGGTACTGGTTGTGACCATGAGTGGGGTTCGGCCGTACCCGTTAGATCTAACCCTCGCCCCTAATTAAGTATTAATGGCATTTCTGTATTTAGTCTATGCTCACATGATCTAGTATTGCATTTCATAGGCATTTCATACCGTTTAAGTATTCGTAACATGTATTTCACCCCCGAGAGTTATAAAACCAAAAACAGTTAAAGAAAGGGGGGTGCATGAACTCACTGTTTTGCGTCTTCAGTACTCGTAACTCAAATCTCGTCAGCAAGCACGACTACCTACAATGTGCTAGGGTCTATTAGACGAGCGGGTCGTGCCTTGCCTTATTATTCATGTTTTGAGTTACGTTTCCTTTATGTCTTTAACATTATCCAAAGTTATAATACTTTTCAAGTATTTATTCTCGTAATTCCTTCCCAATGATGGGAGTATTTCATACATGTATTCTCGTATTCTTGTATTTGTAGTTCCGAAATAATATATTTTCAAGTCTTCCTTTAGAAAATATATTTAAACTTGTTTTGTCCAAAAATAATGTATTGTCAAGAAAATACATACTTTTCTCAAAAATCATATATCTTCTAAGTATTCTAGGAAAATATATATTTTTACTTCCAAAAATAATATATTTTCTCTTGGTCGAAAATACAATATTACTCTTGTAATATTTTCAAAAATCATATTTTCGTTTCTTGTATCCAAAACAATATTTGCCAAAAATATATTTATAATGGTATTTTCCGGAGTATTTTATAAGTTACGTTCTTGTTCGGTTCGCCAATATTTAAGTGTGTAACTTATATACTTTATTCCTTGATTTTTGGTATTATTTTGGATTGTAAATTCTTGGTATTTTTGTTAAGTCATATTACTTTAAATCCAAAAATAATACAACTATACACAAAGTATACACATATTCACACAAGTGTCTTTAGTATAAAATATATATTCTAAATATATATTTATCCATTTTTATTTACAAAAACCAACCTCCGATACTTTGTATTTTTGTAACAAAACCTATGGCTAAGTTTAGTTTGAAAAACAAAGTTAAAAATATACTTGTAACACTTGTCTAGAAAATATTTTCTAAGTGCTGGAATTTTTAGAAAATTTCGCCATAGTTTCCTTTGTAAATGGAGGTGTCCATGCTATTTAGCATGCCATTTTCTTTTCAAAAATCATTCAAACAATCAACAACAAATCACTAATTATCCTACACTCATCAAGTGCAAGAACTATTCCATTTACAATACAACATGAACTTGATGTTTTACAAAAACGCATAGTGACTTGGTAAGGCGTTCAGTAGCCTTAGTTACCTTCCAAAATATGTTTACTTTTGTTAAAACCTCATTCTCGAAATTTTTAGATGTTCACAACTTGTGAACACATTTTACAAAAATATTTATTTGCAACATCTTCTTGTTTTACTAGCATCCTTACACTTATTCCATTTCCAAAAAATAGTATAAGTGTATGAAAAGTTATGATCTTTCAAAAATCGTCTCTTGAACTTGGTTTGTTTAGAAAAGTCATTTGTAAATCTCGGATCTACATGATCACCAACTCACTTTGTTTACTTATATTTCAATAAATCATCTTTATTTATCAAGTTCATATTTTTATTAGAAGATGATTATTTTATGTAAACACATAATCATCTCCTAATCTTGTTAAGTCATGTTTCTAATCATCATCTAACAAGTTCCATATGATGATCAACATCACATTACCAAGAAATCAACAAGCAATCATCAACATTCAAAACAACATCATTTTAACATTATTTCATCATGTTTCATCTTATTTCATCTTATGATTCAAGATTCATGATCAAGTCTTTTAGTGTTCTAGAGTTAATCATTAAACAACATCTTTTAACCACTAAAATATGAAGTAAATAAGAGTGTTCAAGAATCTTACAACTAGCTTAAAGCTAGGGAAGAACACTAGTGAAGATGGAGTGGATAATAGCACACAAGAGAGGTCCTTCAAGTTCCGTGAGCATCGAGCCTCCTAAATCACCTTGTATCACCTTGTAGTGCACTTGGAATGTTTGAATGAAATTCGAAAATAATGGTGGTGTTGGGAGGGTGTTCGGCCGAAGGTATAGAGAGGGAGAGAGGAGAGTTGTTGTGATGAAAATGGAATGTGTTGATGATGATCTAGTATATATTACCCACTAATCTATTGTCCATTGGTTTTCATGTCCAAGAAGTACATAACACATCTCAACAAATCCAAGAAGAAGATATGAAAGATTTAGGAAGATATTAAGTGATCTTGAGTGGGGCCACATGAGTGAGCCGTAGATTATCATGGGGGGGGGGGGTAAATTATAATTTTTGGATGGTAAATGATGGTAATTGGTGGAAGTTAAATGTTAAGTCTAGTGTTTTATGCATAGGATGCTTTATATAGAGAGTTTAAGTGTTCGGGAACCATAACTAGCTCAGAAAAATAAAAACAATGTTTTTAGCAATATTTTGGTGTTCCAGGTAATGTCCGGTTGTCTGGTTAGATACCGATCCGTTAAAGTGCTAAGTTATACCGTATAGTGTCCTTTATGTAACTTTTTGTGACACTTTTAATTCCCGACACTTAGGAAAGCATACAGGACCATTTTGTCATATTTTTTTGCATATTACTAGCTTGTTAAAAAGCTGATTTTTGCTGGATTATGCTGAATTCTGCACTTTGAGTGGGTTTTAGGCGCTTCCCGGTACTTTATCTATCACTTAGGCATGCAGTTTTGGGGTCCTTACTTCCCTACACACTATACTAGTGTATCACTTGGTCTCTGGCTCATACTTGGCCTCAAAATATTGTCTGTCTATGTACTGAACATCGTCAGCATTTTTAGTTTGCCTGGTAATGGTGCCAATTTTGTTCTGTGTATCATAAGAACTATCTCGTGTTGCATGTAGCAACGATAAAAGTCTTGCAACATGAAATGCCATTGTATGTATATAACAGTAATCAAAAATTCATTTGTCTTGTAAACTAGATCGTGCACAATTAATTAAGCACAGATTACTGTTCAATTAGTGTACGGAATGTACAGAAAAGTGACAGTTGTCACAGTAACCTTTTTCCTTGTTCAATCTTTGTTGAACTCTTGAAGTGTACTTTTTAGGTTTTTCAGTAAGATTTACATAATTTATTTCAGAAATATTAATTTCTGTTAGTTTGAAAACCTGTTTGATCATTTTAGATGACACTTCTTATTGGAAATTCTTCATCAGAAAATAATTTGTCAGAATCATTCAAAGTATATGCTACTTTGAATGTTTCGTCATTCAAGTTATTCTTTGATAACAGAAAATCTTTATTGTAAACCCGTTTGACTGGTGAACTCGGACTCTTGTCTAATGAACTCAAACTTTCAGATTTAGACTCTGACTTTGACTCTTCATCCATATCCAACACCTGATCGACCACTTTCTTTAATAACTCAGACTCATGATCAGTGTCAGACGCTGTGAATGTGACGTCAATGTTGTCTGGTAACTCATCAATGGTTTCAGATTTTAACTTTATGTTGACTGCCTTTTGTAACACCTGTGCCTTCACGGCCATCAAACAAATACCAAACCAATGAAATATTATATTTCATACTTTGGATTTGTAAAAATATGTGTATCGTTTACACATATCAACTCTTGTTCAATTTCAAGCTTTAAATCGCTTTCTGGAAGGTTATACGCGCACTGATGCGTAAATATAACCAGTTTAATCCAACAAACACTCCGGAATAGTGAAATAGGCTTAACATACCTTAAATAACCTAGACATAACTTAGACATAAGTTTTGGAAGGTTTGGTGTGGTGAAATCAAAGTTAAATCGCTTACAGGGACTAAACTTGACAAACTGCGAAAGTATGCCAATTTGAACTGTAACAGACATTCCGGAACATGACCATAAGTTAAACACACCTTAAATATCCTTTACATAGCTTAGAAATAGGCTTTGAGGGGTTCGGTGTGCTAAAATAAACTTTTGGGTCATTCAGGGACTAAAAGTGTCAAAAAGTGCACAAGTTTGCATTTTCGCGCATAACTTACGTTCTGAATACGTCCGGACATCCAAAAATTTATGTGAACATGACTACATTATATTTTAGTGTTCGCCTTGAGAAAAATCCATTCGTCGCGTCATTTGGATCGTTTTTCGCGCTTATGCGCATTCCGTCGTAATTAAGCGAACATCGCGTTCGTACGGCTAAACGAACCGACATCCGAGATATTTTTGAGCATGTTTTAAGTTCCCTATACTTTAACTTCATTTTAGAGCTTTGAAATGGGGTTAACGGGCCTTAAACGTGTCAAAAATGACCTAAATACAGTTCAGGGACCAAAACTGTAATTCTGCCAAACTTATACCATACGATGCGTATGGTGTTTATACCATACGATGCGTATGGGGTCTTCTGACCAGATGCAGAGTTTTTAAACAGGCTGTTTGCACATGTTTAATCCACAACCACATGTTCCTAATTATCTAGTCATGAGATAAGGATGGAATTTAGCTTCCATAACCTTTCAACAAGTGTACGGACAAGATCTTTTCCCCTTTTTCAAGAAACGATCCTAACGGTAGTGCTTTTACTATAAATACCCATCCATCCTCAACACAAAACCCACACCTTTGAACCTTTGAATCTTGGACCCTTCGTAAGTATTCTTTCGTTCTTTTCCTTATTTTTTTTACTGCTTTTCGAGTCGGAAAGTCAAACTTTGTTTGACTTTCAGCGTTGACCAGTAATGGTCAATGCGAAGTTCGTAGGAACTTCGCAACGTGAGTGTAATCACGTTGGTCATAGTCCCTTGGGACTATGCCCACTGATTACCACGTTGTCTAGGGTCGTAGGGTAGGCGATCTAATAAATCGCCTATACCTTCGAACCCGACCCAGTTTGGTCGATCATTAGGATCCGACCAAATACATTAGGTGACCATAGTAGGTAGGGAATAACCTTCCGAGGTTATACCCTATGGTCACATCGTTTAAGTAGTTGTATGATAGGTAGTTTATATGCCTTAGGTAAATTACCAGAATACCCTTTTCATGTATAATTGGTAATTAAGCATATGTAACCTAAACTTTTGTCACATAACTGATTATGTAACATGTTTAGGCATATAACACTTGTCATAGGACTAGTTAGACGGTCCGAACGCGTTTCACGCGAACGACGCGTTAAAGTAGCATAAGCTACCTAAACGGGTCGTAATGGGTCGTAAGCAGTTAGGTTAAGTTTCATTTAGTATGTAGGCTTTGTTAAACCATATCACACGAGTCTCCACACTCGTTTGGTTTACAAACCCTAATGCTACCCAGTCTTCCGATTTAGGTCCGGTTATTTAACATAGTTACCTATACTAGGTGCCGTTTGATATCCGCGATCTCTAGCATTGTTTAGTTGTTACTCAAGGACTACTGAGCAATCTCAGGTGAGTACATAGACCCCTCTTTTACTGTTTTCCAAACTGTTTTGGGGTGAAACACATGTGCCTACTTGTTACTTTCGTGCTTTCCTGTTTTCACATCATATACTTGCTATGTTCAATAGTACATTTATAGTACATGATTTCATGG
The DNA here is from genome assembly GCA_030545235.1 of Helianthus tuberosus. Classification (NCBI taxonomy): domain Eukaryota; kingdom Viridiplantae; phylum Streptophyta; class Magnoliopsida; order Asterales; family Asteraceae; genus Helianthus; species Helianthus tuberosus. The sequence continues at coordinate 7,917 of JARYGA010028350.1, read as the reverse complement.
TGTTTTCTGCTCTGTATGATGACTTGGCATACTAGCACATTGTTTTACATTACCTTTTTCTGCTATGTATGATGACTTGGCATACTAGCGCATTGTTTTACATGACTTTTCTGCTATGTATGATGACTTGGCATACTAGCACATTGTTTTACATGACTTTTCTACTTTGTATGTTAACTTAGCATACTTAGTACATCATTTTACATTGCATCTCTGTTGCATATGTTCCAGTAACATATGGACACATTGTTTTACAACTCTACCTTGTATGTTTACTCTAGCATACTAGGTACATTATCTTCATAAAACATGCTTACATTTTGGTATGACATTTGGTTTGTTTAAACTATACTATACATTCATTAACACCGATCATGCCGTTCGTTAGTAGGTAGTGGTACCATAGGACTTGACAAATCCCGTTCCGGACATCCCAGGGAAAGGGGATGAAAGGAATGACCGAATCCGAATACATATTCTCTTGATAACTCACTTTTACATAGTTATCCGTCTGTCTCAAGGCTTGGATGTATGAATTTTCACAATACCGCATAAATGTTCATATTCAGTATAGCATGCATATATCTTACAAAACATAACTTTGATTTAAACCAAGTTTTACTTCAATACTTTGTTTTGTACATTTTTACTTATGGTTTAAGTAGTCTAAATTTTACTTACCATACATATCATTTTGGTTATACATTACTTGACTACTCTTGGACTATAGACATTTGACATGGATACTTGACATAGACATTTGACATGGATATTTGACATAGACATTTTGACATGATTTACATCTTGACATGAACATTTTACATTGTTTAGTTTGGTTTGATTAAGTGATTAAGTAACGATGCGTGTGTAATATGATACAAGCATGGTGGATACGCCGCTGGTACTTCCTATATATAAGTGTTTGTATGGTATTACATGGCGTAACGTTATTTGAATCATTTCAGTTTGAGACATAGAACATTTTATACAAATAACATACTTTTCACAAGACATTGTTTTACAAACAACTTATCTTATACAAATCCATTTTACTATGGTTATTCATTTAACCATACATTATTCACTTATTTATACATATCATCTGAACTCATTGTTTTTCAAATGATTTACAAAACAAAGCAAATAACAAGGTTCATGACTAAACATTTTCTCAAACATAAGTCATGAATCTTATTTTCACAAAACCTATGTATCTCACAGGCATTTTTATGCTGACGTACCTATTTTCACATGTGTTTTTCAGGAGCTGTTGCATAAGATGATCAAGATACATATAGACAGACTTGGGCTTTAGTGACAATAAAAGATGCAAGACTAGTTAATTATGTTGTATATCCTTGTTTGATTAAGACATTGTAACACTTTTTATCAATAAAACGAAACTTAAATTTCCATGGTTGTGAAACATTAATTCTGTTACAACACGCCCCGATGTTTCCGCCGCGATTTGTTGTTTTACGCGGTCGGGGTGTGACAGAAAAGATGGTATCAGAGCCAATGGTTATAGGGAATTAGGTTATTAGTAATGCTTTGACCTAGTCTATAACCTTCTTAGGACCTTAACGCGAGTTTACTTGCGTTTAGTCATAAAACAATACTGTCACCTATCCTTAGGTGACAACCACAACAAGAACATAAATTTCAAAACCGCTTTGAAAACTAATCATCTGTTCTAGGATGATTGATTACTAGGTTTTGAACCCTCTATTATAAGGTTTTGAACTCTCTATTATATGGTTTTGAACCCCTTTGAGTTTTCAAAAATTTCGTCAAGGTTTTGGGTTTTTAATAATGTGAACACGTACAAACTGGAAGGGTGAATGCCTGTATTCTGGGTTTTCTGGCTAGGCAAGCACTTCGTATACATCTCATCAGACGCGAGACCAGTTGTGCTTACCTGGGAATTCTTGGGATGAGTGTTCACTTATAGGCGAGCATGTCTTCGCGATACATTATTTTCGACCCATTTACTTTGATTTGTCACTGTGTGTCGTTTGTTGCTTTGTAGTAACAAACAAATGACCACTATCCTTGCTTTCATCAGATTTGTTCATCTCATTCTTTTCGTCTAATTCTCTCACTCGTTCCCTTTCATGTTTCCTCTTTTAGAATGCCTCCTCGACGCGAGAACCAGATAGAGACTGCCGAACTGGCAGAAATTATTGCGCAGCAGATGGCTGCCCAATTTCCAAATCTCTTTGCTCAATGGCAACAAGCCAACAACAACAACAATGCCCTATGCAAATACAAGGACTTTAATCAGGCTAAACCACTCAAGTTTAGTGGCTCTGAGGGAGCAACTGGGCTTCTTCAGTGGTTCGAGAGCATTGAGAATACTTTCCGCCACGTTCAGTGTCCGGAAAATCGCAAGGTCGAGTTTTCTTCAAGTGTGTTCCAGAAGAGGGCTCTCACATGGTGGAACGGGGTTATGAGGGACCGAGGTGCAGAAATTGCCCTTGCGCAAACCTGGGCTGAACTTAGGGCTCTTATGATGAGGGAATTATGTCCCCGTCATGAGCAGCGAGCTTTGGAGAAGGAATTTGATGAGTTGAAGCAAGATAGTGGTGAGCACAGGGCGTATACTGATAGGTTTGAGGAGTTGAGTCTGCTTTGCCCGACAATGGTTACCCCACTTGACATAGCTATCGAAAGGTACATCGACGGCCTACCTGATTCGGTACAAGACATCCTTACTGGTAGTAACCCTGCCACACTCCGTCAAGCGATCGAGTTATCAGCAACATTGACTGAGTCGCAGATTAGGAAGAATAAGTTACACAGGAAGGGTGACAAGGGCGAGAAACAGTCGTCTGACAAGGAGGATAGCAAGAAAGGTCAAAACAAGAATGCAAAGGATTCTAGTTCATCCAAGAGGGCAAGGAAGCGTAAGGTTTCCCAAAACAATGCCATTACTGCTCAGGCCCAAGCTGCACCAAATCAGCCTGCGCAACCACTAGCCAAGAAGCCTTATTTTGGCAATGCACCTTTGTGCAATAGGTGTAACGGCCATCATCAACCACACCTCCAGTGTCGTCAGTGCACCAACTGCGGAAGATCCGGTCATCTTGCTAACACCTGTCGCATCCCTGCTAATCCGAATCGCCCAGTTCAGAACCCGGCTCAACAAGTTGCTCAGCCTCTTGCTCAGCAACATGGTCAAGCTGCACGACCACACTATCCACCTGGTGCCTGTTACAATTGTGGGGATCTAACCCACTACAGAAACCGATGCCCAAAACTTGCTAATGCGAATCCAACCCACGGATGAGCATTCAGCTGAACAAAGGATGTTGCTGTCTTACGCTTTTGTTCTTTTGTTTCCTTGTAATGTGAAACAATCTGTTTTTGTTTATAAATAAATCGTTGTTCACAAATGCTGTTATACAAGTATAATTACATGTGTGTATGATTTTCCTATGATACCTACATCAAGGAACTATGTTCCTTACAAACTACTCTTGTGATTCTCTCTTTCAAATGATCACTCGTGATTCCTTCAAAAAAAAAAAATTTTTTAAGTACTCGTTTCATTCTAAGAAACAAAGTACACAAAATAAAGTGACATTATGAGTGATCATGCTTCTGCACATCTGTGCCATTAAATCCTTGGTTAGATAACTAAGGGTATTTTCAAATCTCTTACCCATTACGTTTTGATTTTTCAACATACACAGTACCAGTATTTCAAAACAATCTTCATGATCTCAAAACATTTCATATAGTTTGAAAACAATTTTTCTAGATGCATTGTCTATGTTATTTCAAAAACATTGGCCATATTATCAAAACCAACCTTTCTAATTTCAAAATATTTCATATAGTCTGAAGACAATATTAACACAATACATTTTCTGATCAAGTGCATGATTTCGAAAAGCATCATTCATGTCTTTCAAAAACCTTATACATAATTTCAAAATTCATCTCGCATGATTTTAAAACATTTTTATAAATATATCTACCTAATACACCTACTTTATGATTTCAAAAAGTATTATATATAAGGTTTCAAAAACGTTAAACACCTTTTTCTTAAAAGAACCCCATGCATAGTTTTCAAAAATATTTTCCTCATACATTGACTTAACCTTCAAAATTCTGCTTCATATGTCGCCTTGACATATCAAGCATCTCAACTTCTTAAGCATTTTACATCATGTTTTGACCTAAGCACGTCCAGTGCAAGGTTTCAAAACATCTCCAACTTTTAAATCCATATGGGATCTTTTTATCCTCACAATTAGATCCTTGTGGATGATTATTATTCAAATCAGAGTCCTTAATTGAATTCCTTATGTACCTTAATTCGAACACTTCGGTTCCAGATAATCGAAGTCGAATTTTCTTTTTGAATCTTTCTATCTTTATAGTTAGATTCTTGTTAATGTTTAAAGTACCAAATGAAATCCACGAGATGGATTCCTAGTGTGCTTTAAATACATGTACTCTGTTAGCAGAACAAACTTCTAGTTAAACAATTTTGTGGTTATGTGACTATGTGTTTATTCATCTTATGTTTTCTTTTATGCATTTTTTGTGTTTTTGGTATACTCTGGATATTCGTTATCAAAATCCTCGTAGAATCTTTCATATCTTCATATGAGGAATTCGTAGAAGGATATTCAAAGGTACTACCCTAAATCCTTAATGGGCTTCTATGTAATAGTTAAGACCCTTGGATTATATAGTACCACTCCAGACCCTTTTTAGTGGTCTAGTCAAAAGATTGATTCGCAATCTGGTTAAAGAATGACATCTAGTGATGTAGCTGGACAGACTCCTTGATAGTCTATTTAAATCATTTATTGATTTAGTCTAAAGGACTCTATGGCGGTCTAAGTCACGCTCATCACAGGATTGTTCATTTGGTTTTACACTACACATTATAAAATAGACTGTGCGGACTGTACAAGGAACTACGTAATTATGGAGGCCTACATAATTATGGAATTCAATGCACAGAAACCCAGTAAGATTTATTATGTGTAAGAACCGATAGCGACAACAATAACGGAATGTGAACGATGTAATGGAGGTACGGTGGACGCACCAATGACGCTTCATATACTTGTATATAAGTATCCCTCTTACATTGCAAACATGATGTTATTAAAGTTACTAGAAGTTCAGAACCCTAACCAATGTTGTTTGATCTTTTCAACTTCATGTTTTAAACTCTCACAAGTTTCCTCTAAATTTCGGGACGAAATTTCCTAAAGTAGGGGAGACTGTAACACCTGTGCCTTCACGGCCATCAAACAAATACCAAACCAATGAAATATTATATTTCATACTTTGGATTTGTAAAAATATGTGTATCGTTTACACATATCAACTCTTGTTCAATTTCAAGCTTTAAATCGCTTTCTGGAAGGTTATACGCGCACTGATGCGTAAATATAACCAGTTTAATCCAACAAACACTCCGGAATAGTGAAATAGGCTTAACATACCTTAAATAACCTTGACATAACTTAGACATAAGTTTTGGAAGGTTTGGTGTGGTGAAATCAAAGTTAAATCGCTTACAGGGACTAAACTTGACAAACTGCGAAAGTATGCCAATTTGAACTGTAACAGACATTCCGGAACATGACCATAAGTTAAACACACCTTAAATATCCTTTACATAGCTTAGAAATAGGCTTTGAGGGGTTCGGTGTGCTAAAATAAACTTTTGGGTCATTCAGGGACTAAAAGTGTCAAAAAGTGCACAAGTTTGCATTTTCGCGCATAACTTACGTTCTGAATACATCCGGACATCCAAAAATTTATGTGAACATGACTACATTATATTTTAGTGTTCGCCTTGAGAAAAATCCATTCGTCGCGTCATTTGGATCGTTTTTCGCGCTTATGCGCATTCCGTCGTAATTAAGCGAACATCGCGTTCGTACGGCTAAACGAACCGACATCCGAGATATTTTTGAGCATGTTTTAAGTTCCCTATACTTTAACTTCATTTTAGAGCTTTGAAATGGGGTTAACGGGCCTTAAACGTGTCAAAAATGACCTAAATACAGTTCAGGGACCAAAACTGTAATTCTGCCAAACTTATACCATACGATGCGTATGGTGTTTATACCATACGATGCGTATGGGGTCTTCTGACCAGATGCAGAGTTTTTAAACAGGCTGTTTGCACATGTTTAATCCACAACCACATGTTCCTAATTATCTAGTCATGAGATAAGGATGGAATTTAGCTTCCATAACCTTTCAACAAGTGTACGGACAAGATCTTTTCCCCTTTTTCAAGAAACGATCCTAACGGTAGTGCTTTTACTATAAATACCCATCCATCCTCAACACAAAACCCACACCTTTGAACCTTTGAATCTTGGACCCTTCGTAAGTATTCTTTCGTTCTTTTCCTTATTTTTTTTACTGCTTTTCGAGTCGGAAAGTCAAACTTTGTTTGACTTTCAGCGTTGACCAGTAATGGTCAATGCGAAGTTCGTAGGAACTTCGCAACGTGAGTGTAATCACGTTGGTCATAGTCCCTTGGGACTATGCCCACTGATTACCACGTTGTCTAGGGTCGTAGGGTAGGCGATCTAATAAATCGCCTATACCTTCGAACCCGACCCAGTTTGGTCGATCATTAGGATCCGACCAAATACATTAGGTGACCATAGTAGGTAGGGAATAACCTTCCGAGGTTATACCCTATGGTCACATCGTTTAAGTAGTTGTATGATAGGTAGTTTATATGCCTTAGGTAAATTACCAGAATACCCTTTTCATGTATAATTGGTAATTAAGCATATGTAACCTAAACTTTTGTCACATAACTGATTATGTAACATGTTTAGGCATATAACACTTGTCATAGGACTAGTTAGACGGTCCGAACGCGTTTCACGCGAACGACGCGTTAAAGTAGCATAAGCTACCTAAACGGGTCGTAATGGGTCGTAAGCAGTTAGGTTAAGTTTCATTTAGTATGTAGGCTTTGTTAAACCATATCACACGAGTCTCCACACTCGTTTGGTTTACAAACCCTAATGCTACCCAGTCTTCCGATTTAGGTCCGGTTATTTAACATAGTTACCTATACTAGGTGCCGTTTGATATCCGCGATCTCTAGCATTGTTTAGTTGTTACTCAAGGACTACTGAGCAATCTCAGGTGAGTACATAGACCCCTCTTTTACTGTTTTCCAAACTGTTTTGGGGTGAAACACATGTGCCTACTTGTTACTTTCGTGCTTTCCTGTTTTCACATCATATACTTGCTATGTTCAATAGTACATTTATAGTACATGATTTCATGGTGTTTTCTGCTCTGTATGATGACTTGGCATACTAGCACATTGTTTTACATTACCTTTTTCTGCTATGTATGATGACTTGGCATACTAGCGCATTGTTTTACATGACTTTTCTGCTATGTATGATGACTTGGCATACTAGCACATTGTTTTACATGACTTTTCTACTTTGTATGTTAACTTAGCATACTTAGTACATCATTTTACATTGCATCTCTGTTGCATATGTTCCAGTAACATATGGACACATTGTTTTACAACTCTACCTTGTATGTTTACTCTAGCATACTAGGTACATTATCTTCATAAAACATGCTTACATTTTGGTATGACATTTGGTTTGTTTAAACTATACTATACATTCATTAACACCGATCATGCCGTTCGTTAGTAGGTAGTGGTACCATAGGACTTGACAAATCCCGTTCCGGACATCCCAGGGAAAGGGGATGAAAGGAATGACCGAATCCGAATACATATTCTCTTGATAACTCACTTTTACATAGTTATCCGTCTGTCTCAAGGCTTGGATGTATGAATTTTCACAATACCGCATAAATGTTCATATTCAGTATAGCATGCATATATCTTACAAAACATAACTTTGATTTAAACCAAGTTTT
>JARYGA010028349.1:20000-53395 GCA_030545235.1 Helianthus tuberosus | reverse complement strand
TTTAACGCATCATGCGCGTGAAACGCGTTCGGACCGCCTAACTAGTCCTACGACAAGTGTTATATGCCTAAACATGTTACATAATCAGTTATGTGACAAAAGTTTAGGTTACATATGCTTAATTACCAATTATACATGAAAAGGGTATTCTGGTAATTTACCTAAGGCATATAAACTACCTATCATACAACTACTTAAACGATGTGACCATAAGGTATAACCTCGGAAGGTTATTCCCTATATACTATGGTCACCTAATGTATTTGGTCGGATCCTAATGATCGACCAAACTGGGTCGGGTTCGAAGGTATAAGCGATTTATTAGATCGCTTACCCTACGACCCTAGACAACGTGGTAATCAGTAGGCATAGTCCCAAGGGACTATAACCATCGTGATTACAATCACGTTGCGAAGTTCAAACGAACTTCGCATTGACCATTACTGGTCAACGCTGAAAGTCAAACAAAGTTTGACTTTCTGACTCGAAAAGCAGTAAAATAAGGAAAAGAACGAAAGAATACTTACGAAGGGTCCCCGAATGCTAATCCCGATTCAAGAATCTCAGGTATGAAACAATGGTTTCAACTTAGAGGTTCTCAAATCAGAATTCTAGTGATTTTAGCAATGGGGGGTATGGGGTATTTATAGGAATACCCGAACCGTTAAGATCGTTTCATGGAAAACGTGCCTTAATCCCATCCGTACATGTGTTGCAAAGTTATGGTGCTTAGGTGCTTAAATTCCATCCATACATGTGTTGCAAAGTTATGGTGCCTAAGTTCCATCCTTATCCGCTGACTAAGCAAGTTTAGAATGTGTGGTTGTGAATTAAACAACGGCTAATACATCGAATCTGGTCCCGAATGCGAAAAAACTGAGTTTCTGCATGTTTTCTGCCCAGAATAGGCAGTCGCGTAGCGCGACTGGTAAAGCCTATAGGGCTCGCGCTACGCTAGCATGCACCAGCTTCAGAAAAGTTTCAAAATTGACAGTTTTGGTCCCTGTGGTGTTTTAAGGCCTTTTTCGATGCGTTTGAACCCCGTTAACCTCATTTCAAGGCTCTAAAATGAAGTTAAAGTATTGGGAACTCAAAACATACTCAAAAATATGCCGGATGATGGTTCGTTTGGTCGTACGAATGCGATGTTCGCTTAATTACGACGGAATGCGCACAAGCGCGAAAAACGATCCAAATGACGCGACGAATGGATTTTTCTTATGGCGAACACTAAAATATAATATAGTCATGCTTACATAAATTTTTGGATGTCCGGATGTATTCAGAACGTAAGTTATGCGCGAAAATGCAAACTTGTGCACTTTTTGACACTTTTAGTCCCTGAATGACCCAAAAGTTTATTTTAGCATACCAAACCCCTCAAAGCCTATTTCTAAGCTATGTAAAGGATATTTATGGTATGTTTAACTTATGGTTATGTTCCGGAATGTCTGTTACAGTTCAAATTGACATACTTTCGCAGTTTGTCATATTTAGTCCCTGTAAGCGAATTAACTTGTTTTTGCCATACCAAAGCCTTCAAAACTTATTTCTAAGTTATGTAAAGGTTATTTAAGGTATGTTGAGTATATGTTGATGTTCCAGAGTATTTCTCGCATTAAACTGAGTACGTTTATGCACTAGTTTGCGTATAACTCTCCAGAAAGTGATGTAGAGTTTGGAATTGAACAAAAGTCAAAACATGAAAAATGTAAAACATAACAGAACAAACATTGAGATCAAATAACATTGTTTTATTGATAACAGAACTGTTCATAGTGATTACAAGCACAGTTGTTACATGGCATGAGAGCCCACATAGCAACCTACGTCAGCAAGTGCTTGACTTGTGCGAGAGTCAAGTCTGAATATCAGAAACCATCAGGCCTACTTCAAAAACCGGAGATCCCGAAATGGAAATGGGAGCAAATTTCCATGGATTTCATTACCGGCCTGCCCAGATCTCAACGCGGAAACGATACCATTTGGGTGATCGTAGATCGACTAACCAAGTCTGCACATTTTCTGGCTATCAAAGAAACGGATAAGTTTTCTACTCTTGCAGACATTTACCTAAAGGAAGTGGTATCGAAGCACGGAGTGCAAACCTCTATTATATCTGATCGTGACGCACGTTTTACTTCTGAACTGTGGCAAGCAATGCACAAGTCCTTTGGCTCACGTTTAGATATGAGCACCGCTTATCACCCGCAGACGGATGGGCAATCTGAACGCACCATCCAAACCCTTGAAGACATGCTTAGGGCATGTGTAATCGATTTTGGTAATGGCTGGGAAAGGCACCTCCCGCTAGTGGAGTTTTCGTACAACAACAGCTACCACACCAGCATCCAAGCCGCTCCGTTTGAGGCATTGTACGGACGCAAATGCCGATCACCTCTCTGTTGGGCAGAAGTTGGTGACAGTCAAATCACTGGCCCAGAACTTGTGGTAGATACCACCGAGAAAATTGCTCAGATACGACAGCGAATGGCGGCAGCTCGTGACCGTCAGAAAAGCTATGCTGATAAGGGAAGAAAACCACTCGAGCTCCAGGTTGGGGATCGAGGGCTACTCAAAGTCTCACCTTGGAAAGGTGTAGTCCGCTTTGGCAAACGAGGCAAACTCAATCCACGTTATGCCGGACCATTCGAAGTCATTGAGAAAATTGGCAAAGTCGCCTACAGGTGGGATCTACCTGAAGAACTCAGCGGAGTTCACAATGTTTTCCATGTGTCGAATCTGAAGAAGTGTCTGTCAGATGAGACCCTCATAGTTCCTCTGAAGGAACTCACTATCGACGAACAGCTGCGATTCGTCGAGGAACCAGTAGAGATTACGGATCAAGATGTTAAGATCCTCAAGCATACCAGGATAACTCTGGTCCGAGTTCGTTGGAATGCTCGTCGTAGAGTATACCTGGGAACCAGAAGACCAAATGAAACTCAAGTATCCCCAACTGTTTAAGAAAAACGCAACCACTACTGAGGCTGAAGCTACTGCAGAATTTCGGGACGAAATTCCAAATCAACGGGGGGATGATGTGACACCCCAGGAAAACAACGCAACTTAACTAGCTTCCTCAGTAACCACGCGCTAAATTTCGGGACGAAATTCTCTTAACAGAGGGAGAATGTGACAACCCTCAATTTACATGTATTCCGTACAATTTATTTAATAATAATTTAAGTGCTTGGTGACTGTGTTGAAATATTTAACTGCTCTCTGATTACTGAACTATACTTACATGAGCATGTTAACATACTGGCAGTATACAGAAAAGTCACTAAATGGTCCGGTGTATTTTCCTATGTGTTAGGAATTTATTTCGTTACAAAAAAAATATATATATAAATAAGACGCCTTACGGAACAATTAAACAATTTAACGGAACAGTGTCCGACCGAACAACCAGACATTACCCGGGACACTAAATTTTGCCAAACACATTATTTATTTAATTCCTGACTAGTCATGATCCCCGTATGCCATAACACCCGCTAAAATAATAACTAACTAGCATATGAAGTTCATACTTGTGATGTAACTATCTTTTACCATCTAACCACAAAATGTTACATTAAGACCCCCCCCCCCCCCCCAACGATTTTAGATACCTTGTGGACCCACCATATCATTCATCCATACTTCATATATTTGAGTTGATTTTATGGCATTTGTTTATTGGATATTTACTTGTGTAAGTAACCATATTATGTGGGAAATCTTATAAGAGGTATGGCATAGATTACTATCATCATTCACAAGATTTCACCACTCTCACATCACTACTCTCCCTCTCTCTATTCGGTTTCCCCAAACCGAACCCACCTCTCTCTCTCTCTTGTCATCTTCATCTTCATCACTTACAAGTTCATTCAAAGTTTACAAGAAGATCTATGGAAGGTGCATCTTGAAGGACTCTCAAAGGAGCATTGTTCTAGCCTTTTTTCACCATCATTTTCTCATCACTTTGCATTAGATTCATCCCTAGCTATAAGCTAGTAGTAAGTCTCATCTTAACTTGTTTCATCTTGTTCGAAATTTATGATTTGTAGTATGTGTGTTGTTGTTTAAATCACTAAATAACGAGAATGCTAGAAAATGTGTAACATAAGTTATGAACATAAAAGCTACATAAAAGTTTACTTGTGGCTGATTTTTGAAGCGGAATCTTGTTGGTTTGAGGGTTGGGTAAATCATACTTGATGTTTAAAAGTTGTTTTCTTGCTAAATCCATTGTTCGGACACTCGTTGATGCGATTTAGTAATGTTTAAACTTAAAAATAACATGCTGATGCATTTTTACAGCCACCTTCAACAGGCTGTAAACGGACTTTAAAAACTCGAAAAACGGAATTTCAAAAGCCTAAATCGTGTCTTTTCGAAAAACGAAGAAAATGGCGCTGGAATCGTATTTTTCTGATGTCGGTTACTATTTTAAAAATCTGTTTTCGTGACAGCAGCTAAGGCTGATTTTAACTGCAGTAAATTGGGCTGTGCGTTTTCGATCACAACTTAAAACCTGAACCGAACCAGCCCCTGAAACTTTTATCAAAGATGGTCACGGATGTATTTGTGACCCTCGAACTGGAATTTCGATAAACGGACTTACGAGGAATTTTTGACGAATTATTCCGTAAACTGTGATCAGAATGTAACAAATCTGATCACAGTTCGGTAGACGATTTTCTATAAAATATTGGTAATGAACCGGACCCCGATATTTTTACACAATAAAATATGGAACGTTTAAGACATCCTGTAAAAATTTGGGAATTTTTGGAATAATTTAACTATTTTATTTAAATGTCCGAAAACAGCCGGTTTCGAATATTAATGCTGAATTGACATAAGTTGTGACTTGCGTGTCTAAATGTCGAGTATGCTATCGGTGAATTATCTAACATGTTATATGTGTTATGTGCAATATCGTATGTTTGTTTATGAGTGGGGAATGGATGGGTTCATATGGGCATAAATCGTTAAAGTGTGTACCTGTTATGTGGACGAAGTAAAATAAACCATACGTAGGATACGTGTTATGCATGAGAAACTGATTGTTATCCGTACCTTATTAGGACGTGATTGACCGACCTTGACTGTTAACTATATTTGAGAACCTAACCGAGCAAACCGAGGTGAGTTCACACTCTTTCTAAGGCATGGGGTTCCCAGGGGTTGGGAATGGGATTGAATAACTACTTGTACTATCATTACTATTAAACTACTTTTTACTGTCCTCGGATTGAAGGGCACGTACGTAAAACCTACGTACACGATCATAAAACCATCAACTCTATCACTTTAAGTCCCTCAATTATCGACTTAATCGCCGAGGCCTATGGCGAGCGGGTCATTAGTTAATAGCGCTATTAGGTTTAACAAACCTCACACCGTGCCAGTCGGACGGGCGTGTACTAATGGACTATGGGCAAAGGGTCAATGCTGATAGACATTGACTTAGGGCACCTCTTACATTTTCGTAGCAGTCGATACGCGTGGTCTAGTAACACATGGGAAACCCCCACTAATCTTCGCAAACATGTCAGAAAGACCGCGATGCAAACTTATACGATACATGGTTTACAAAACGAACATATGATTTACGAAACGAATGCTATAACTAAACAACCAAACGTGAACTCACTCAACTTTGTTGTTGACTCGTTGTTACATGCCTTACAGGTCGCTAAACATTTGGAGCTTGCACGAGGAAGGAGTCGTTGTGGTGTGCGGACGGTTATGTCCAGTATTTAGTGTTTAAAACATTATGAACATATTAAACCTATGTGTTGGACTTTAAACTTATGAACTGCGAACTTATGTTTTGAACCTTACATTTATGCTTCCGCTGTCTAAATTAAAAACTTGGTTAGCTAGCTTTTGGTCACCAATAGTATTGGGGTTGTCTTTATTTACGTAAGTACGTTGTTCAGTATGATTGGTGGCTCGATCCTGGTCATGTCACGCCTCCAAGCGGTGATACCCCGCATGGTGGATTTTGGGGGTGTGACATGTACTAATGGACTATGGCACGTCGGTGGTGATAGAACACCGACGCTAGGGCACAATTGATTTTTGTTAGTAGTCGATATGATAAACGAGTCTGGTAGTTTAAAATACTGGGGCAGCTCCCCACGGCCAAAGTGCCGGGCTGGATAGCCAGGGAAGGTGGACATGGGATGGTTAACAAATAAACGTTTTCGAACTATGGGGTAACCCCCACGGCTGGATAGCCGAATGAGATTAAACTATGTTTTTGGAAACAACTCTAAAATGGACAACCAATCGTGAACTCACTCAACTTTGTTGTTGACTCGTTATTACATGCTTTGCCGGTCATTAGATGCTATGGAGCTTGCACATGGAGGTGGTCGTTGTGGGATGCGAACTGATATGTCCCGTACTTAATGAATAAACTTTATGAACTTATGTTTTATGCTTCCGCTGTTAACCTAAAATCGGTTTACTTCCTTTTGGTCACCAATCGTATTGTGTTTGGTTTTATTTACTTAATTATGTTGTTCAATATGATTGGTGGCTCGATCCTGGTCATGTCACGCCTCCAAGCGGTGATACTCCGCATGGTGGATTTTGGGGGTGCGACATCGTTAGATGAGGACGTTTTCTGAAACAAAAGTCTAAAGTAGATTGGTTGAGTGCGGGGATATGAATTCGGCTTTTTTTCACTCATCTCTGAAAATTAGAAATCATTGTAGCCGGATCGAGGTGATTAAAGATTCGAAAGGGAAGCTTTTTGAAGGCGATACGGTTTATCAACCGTTTGTCCAGCATTATGAGAAGTTTTTTGGTACTCAAGGTGATATTTCTCTTACTCCGGCTCCGGATTTATTCTCTAAAGTTCTTCCACCACAGGTTGCTACTCATATGATCCGACAAGTTACGGCGAAAGAGGTGAAAAAGGCCATGTTTTCTATTGGTATCGACAAAGCGCCTGGTCCTGATGGTTATACAGCAGCGTTTTTTAAGAGTGCCTGTCCTATTGTCGGTAATGATGTCACTTGTGCTATCATTGATTTTTTTGAGACAGGAAACCTTCTTCGGGAATTGAATCACACGACTATTGTCCTTATTCCGAAAATTCCTACACCTTCGGCTGTCATTGACTATCGGCCAATTGCTTGCTGTAATGTTTTATACAAGTGTATCAGTAAAGTCATTGCAGATAGAATTAAAGGTGCACTGAATGACATTGTTAGCATTAATCAATCGGCTTTTGTGCCAGGAAGAAGAATCTCTGATAATATTATGTTGACTCAAGAATTAATGCATAATTACCATAGACATGCGGGTCCTCCAAGGTGTGCGTTTAAAATTGATATCCAGAAAGCTTATGACACGGTTGACTGGAGATTTCTAAAAAGTGCATTGCTTGGGTTCGGTTTTAATTGCATGATGGTTGATTGGATCATGGTTGGTGTTTCGACTGCTTCTTTTTCTATATGTGTCAACGGTTCAGTTCATGGTTTCTTTAAGGGCAACCGAGGGTTAAGACAAGGGGATCCAATCTCCCCTTATCTCTTTACCTTGGTTATGGAGGTTCTGACGGCCATTCTTCAGCATGCTGTTCGTATCGACTCTTCTTTTAAGTTTCATAATAAATGCGAAAAACAGCAGATTATCAATCTTTGTTTTGCAGATGATTTGTTCCTTTTTGCTAGAGGAGAAGTCAATTCGGCCCGGTGTATTATGACGTCTCTCTCTAAGTTCACTAAAATGTCGGGGTTGGTTCCTAGCAATCAGAAAAGTACGATATTCTTTTGCAATGTTAGTGGCCATGTAAAAGATGCTATTCTGGAGTTTATGCCTTTTGTGGAAGGAAACTTGCCGATCAGATATTTGGGGGTTCCCCTAATCTCTTCTAGACTTGGTTATAATGATTGTCGAGTGCTCGTGGAAAGCTTAAAGAAGCAACACATTGGAGGAACAAGTTGCTCTCTTTTGCGGGTAGGCTTCAGCTTATTATTTCGGTTCTCTCATCCATGCACATCTATTGGTCTTCTGTCTTTATGTTGCCAGTTCGGATCATTCATGACCTTGAAGCGTGTATGCGTAACTTCTTATGGTCCCAAGAGAGTTCGTTTTCTAAAGGCAAATCTAAAGTTTCTTGGAAAACCGTTTGTACTCCGAAGTATGAAGGAGGTTTGGGCATTAGACGGATCGGGGATATGAATAAGGCTCTTATGTCTCATCACATTTGGAGCATTTTTTCGAAACGTGATTCTTTATGGGTTGATTGGGTGTATAGTTACCGATTAAAAGGCAAGAGTTTCTGGGTGTGTAAAACCCCCTCTAATTGCTATTGGTCTTGGAGAAAGTTGGCTCAATTGAGGCCGCTTACTAGGAATCATATATGGTCGGAGGTAGGTAATGGAGCTAAAACTTCAGCATGGTTCGATTTCTGGTGTGATATAGGTCCACTTGGTGAATTTATTTCACCTAGAACCATTACCGATGAAGATTTTAAGCTGGACGATACTGTGGCTAACATCTACTCCCATGATACTTGGTCTTGGCCTATGGCATGGTGAGATCTTTTCCCGGTTCTCATTCAGTTGGACCAAGTGCATTTGTGTGACACCCCAGGAAAACCAGGAAAACCAGGAAAACCATGCAACTTAACTAGCTTCCTCAGTGAGTACGTGCTAAATTTCGGGACGAAATTTCTTTCAACTTGGGGATAATGTGACAACTCGTGTTTCCGAACCTATCTTTGTACCTTGATGTAACGAACGTAAACATTATGCGACTGTGAATTGGATGATTTAATGGAATGTGATGTTATTGAATGTTATGTGAATATGTGTTGTGGTTGTTTATATGTATGTATTATCACACGAAAGAAACCGATCACACTATAACAAAACCCGAACGCACAAGCCAATGGGCTTTGATTCATGCAACTCTCGGCCCACTTCTCCTTGAACTCGGAACACATAAGCAGCCCATGATGGGATCGGCCTACTTCTCATATGCATAGCCTCATAATAGGTTAACACTCTCCATTATTTTACAATCACAAAACATAACAAAACCCTAGTGCTCTCCTCTCTCTCTCTAAGCCGACGGCAAGCATCCCCTTTTCTCTCGAAGATCATTCCTCGAATCGGATCACCCTCTATCTTTCGGTTAGTGTCTCATAATTTGTTAACTTGTTAATACTTGATACATGATATTGTAGTTGTTATAATATTGAATGATGATTCTGCTTATGTGCAATCGGATCTATCAAATCATATATGTATGATGACACATGTTGATGTAGCAATAGGCTTTGATGATTCAATAGATTTGAGGTCAATAGTTGATAAAGTTGGATAACCATGACAATCAAAAGTGGCGGCCATGTGATCATTTATGTTACCGATGACTGTTGCTAGTACTATGTGAATTGAATGGACTTGTATTTTAAGGATCCTTCATGATTACTTGCACATGATTGTCAGTATGTCTTGTGATTGTTATATGTATTTTAAATGGAATAGATCTCAGTGCATGTTCAAATTAATATATGATAATCATATTATTTATGTGTTGAATGACTTTGTTGTTGACTTGTATGGATGGAGGATCACGTGAACAAATCTGATCATTATATCGAATGTGGTTGAATTCTATTGGACCAATTAATTATCATATTCATACTTTCATTTCGGTTAAAGTTATTTAATATTGATAAAATTCATAAATTGGAAACCATTGAATGATTATAACTGAATCGAATATTTGGAAACAATGTAACTAATATGCATGCATGATATTCGGAAGTGATAACTGATTGCATGAAATCCGGAATTTAAAACTAATCGCACAAGACTTCTTGGTCGTACAAGAAGTCCAGTCGCACAAGAGGATCCAATCGCACAAGAGGTCTTCAGTCGCACAAGTCTTAGTGGATCGCACAAGTGGTTATGTTGTTTAACTGTTGGGCCGGACTTACCTATTGGGGCTGGATCGCACAAGCTGGGTATCTATTTATGGTTTGTTGGGCCGTAGACTTGGGCTGGGTAATAGAGCTGATCGCATAAGATGCATGGATCGCATAAGATGGATTGTTTGCTTATATGTTGGGCCATGTATATGCATGTAGATGTATTTGGGCTTTTGGTTTATGGGCCGGGTAGTATTGGGCTCCAACGGATGACTCGCACAAGGCCACAAAGCTTGTGCGAGCCCAATCTTGAATACGCTATTAATTGTTGAACATGTTGATGTATGTTGCCTTGATCCGTATGTGTTTCTTAATTGCTATCTATGCGATACTTATGTGCTTAACTCGAACGTGAACTTGACTTGAATAATAACCATGTTAGGACGTGGTTGATCACTAGCATTTAGACTCGACTTTTCTGTGTATCTGCCGAGCAAACCAAGGTGAGTTCACACTCTACAAAGCATGGGATTCCCAGGGGTTGGGAATGGGGTTAAGGAACATGGATTCCTCGTCCTTTCTTGGGTAGGACAGTAATGGTTCAGGAATGTAATTCCTCGTTCTTACGGACAGATAACTTTTACTAGACCAAATCTCTATCACGAAGTCCCTCCTTTTTATATCGACTTAATCGCCGGGCCAATGGCGAGTGGGTCATTAGTTAGATAGCGCTATTTAGGTCTGACAAGCCTCACACCGTGCCGCAGAGGACGGGCGTGAACTAATGGATCTGGGGCACGTCAATGATGATAGACATTGACAGTTTTAGGGCACTTAAACATGACTTCAGTCAGTAGTCGATATGGTAACGAGTCTAGTGTATACAAGGGGTAGCCCCCACGGCCGAAATGCCAGATAACTATCATGGGGTAGCCCCCACGGCTGGATTGCCAGAGTTAATGGGTTAAACAAATCACACTTTTCAACTATGGGGTAACCCCCACGGCAGGATGCCAGTTAAAGGAAACTGTTTTTGGAACAACTTAAAATGAACACCCAACCGTGAACTCACTCAACTTGTTGTTGACCCGTTACTACATGCTTTGCAGGTCAATAGGTACTTAGCTGGAGCTTGCACAAGGGAGAGTCGTTGTGGGACATGGACAGCTGTGTGCCATGTTAAACCTTTGGATATTTAAACTTACGTTTTGGTTTTAAACATTATGCTTCCGCTCATAACTTAAACTATGGTTGTTTTGGACACTAATTATGTTGGTTGGACTTTTACTTTAATTTACTTGCTTGTTCAATATGATTAGTGGTTTGATCCTGGTCAGTCACGCCTCCAAGCGGTGATACTCCGCGTGTGGATTTTGGGGGTGTGACAGATTGGTATCAGAGCCATTGGTTATAGAGAACTTGGTTTTAATAAAGGAAAACGTTTTTGTTAAAGCCAGACTATAACCTGTACAGTGCTCTACGATCCACAACGACGCTTCACTCCACGTGCAAGGCTCGACATTCTAGGTGATATGATTTATGCTTACATTGCCTACTTGCTAGATTATGTAGAACTTTGCTCATGATATGCTTAGTTAGTATAGCTACTATTGCTTGAACACGAGTGTGCTTACTCTCATCTGTCATCGCACTTTCGCGAACCTCTCTCACACATGTTTCTTTTGATATGAAGATCATGTCTGGACGCATTAACATGACACAAGCCCAGTTGACGGCTCTGATTAACGAACAAGTTGCTACGGCACTTGCAGCCACACAAGCAGGAGGTATATCCTGCAGTTTAAAACTCATTCTAGGATCTTTAGATCCTACTCTCGTGAACCTATCTTTGTGTTAAACTTTGTCCTTTCTTCCACCCACCACAGGTCAACATGCTCAGCCACCTGTGTGCACCTTCAAAACTTTTATGGACTGCCAACCCACAACTTTTAGCGGCACTGAAGGAGCAGTAGGTCTCCTCCACTGGTTTGAGAAACTAGAATCTGTGTTCGAAATGTGTGAATGCCCTGAGGCACGCAGGGTGAAGTATGCGGCCGACACTCTCGAGGGTTTAGCCCTCACATGGTGGAACGCTCAGGTCCAAATGCTGGGGCTTGTTGCTGCTAACGCCACCCCATGGAACAATTTCAAAGAAATGATCAAGGAAGAATACTGCAGTCGCGATGACATCCATAAGTTGGAAGTCGAGTTCTTCAACCTCAAGATGACGGGGTCAGAAATTGAGACGTATACAAAGAGATCGAATGAGCTTGCATTACTGTGTCCTACCATGGTGGACCCTCCAATTAAGCGTATTGAACTTTTTCTCAAGGGCCTAGTGCCAGAAATCCAAAGTCATGTGACATCAGCAAACCTCGCCACCTACCAGCAGGTTGTTCAGTTGGCCCACCGTCTCACTGATTAGGCGGTGGAGCAGAACAGGTTACCAAAACGTATTAGTGCTACAGCTACCTCTGAACCTCCCAGTGACAACAAACGTAAATGGGATGGAGCTTCAAGCAGAGGTTCAACTTCTGTGCAATCTCAGTCTCAGCAGAGAAGGACTGACGACTATAGGAGTCCTAGTCAGCAATCATCTGGCAGCCAAAGCCGTGGTGTGTACAAGGGGAATCACCCTAAATGTAATCGCTGTAACCTACATCACAGCGGGCCATGCACCAGGGGTAACTGTCATCGGTGCAACAAGCCAGGCCACGCAGCGAAGGATTGTAGAAGTCTTTACCCCGCAAACCAGAATCGTCAGCAACAACAAGCTCCACAGAATCAACGCCAGCAACAGCAGCCGCAGGGTAACAACAAAGGGTGCTTTCAGTGTGGAGCTGAAGGCCACTTCAAGAGAGATTGTCCCCAGCTGAACAGGAACCCTAACAACAACAACAACAATCACAACAATCAGGGGAATGGAAACAACGAGGGTAACAACGGCAATGGTGCAAGGGGTCGTGCGTTCGTTATTGGCAATGGAGAAGCAAGGAATGATCCCAATGTTGTGACGGGTAAGTTCCTTCTCGACGACTTTTACGTTACTGTCTTATTTGATTCGGGTGCTGATACTAGTTATGTGTCCCTAAAAGTTAGTCAACTGCTTAAGCGTACCCTAACACCTTTGAACCCCAAGCACGCTGTAGAGTTAGCAAATGGTAAAAGTATAGAGGTCACACACGTAGTCAAAGGTTGTAATCTTGTTCTTGCTGATCACACTTTTTCGATTGACCTCCTTCCTATCACTCTGGGTAGTTTCGACGTTGTCATTGGGATGGACTGGTTATCCCAACATCAAGCAGAGATTCTTTGCAACGAAAAGATTGTTCGTATTCCTCGCCCAGGCGATGAACCTCTCATGATTCGCGGCGACAAGAGTGGTGCTGTTGTGAGCATCATTTCTTCCCTTAAGGCCCAAAAGTGTTTGCGTAAGGGCCACACTGCCTTTCTGGCTCTCGTTACTGACACCTCGAAGAAAGAGAAAAAGATAGAAGACTTTCCTATTATACGCGACTATCCTGAGGTATTTCCTGATGAACTACCTGGCCTCCCGCCTCATCGCCAGGTCGAGTTTCAAATCGAGTTAGCTCCTGGAGCGGCACCCATAGCTCGTGCACCGTATCGTTTAGCTCCATCAGAGTTGAAAGAGCTATCTACGCAACTACAAGAACTCTTAGATAAGGGTTTTATTCGTCCTAGCTCTTCGCCCTGGGGAGCTCCAGTGCTATTTGTGAAGAAGAAAGACGGTACGTTCAGAATGTGCATCGACTACCGTGAACTGAACAAGGTGACTGTGAAGAATCGCTATCCTCTTCCACGCATTGACGACTTGTTCGACAAGTTGCAAGGGTCGAGCTACTATTCAAAGATTGATTTGAGATCAGGATATCACCAGCTGAGAGTCCGGGAAGAGGACGTCTCCAAAACAGCCTTTAGAACTCGATATGGCCACTATGAGTTCTTGGTCATGCCTTTTGGGCTGACAAATGCACCTGCGGTCTTCATGGACTTGATGAATCGAGTGTGCAAGCCGTACCTAGACAAGTTTGTCATAGTTTTCATCGACGACATCCTGATCTATTCGAAGAGTCAGGAGGAACACGAGCAACATCTACGACTTATTTTGGAACTCCTTCGAGCAGAACAGCTGTACGCCAAGTTTTCAAAATGTGACTTCTGGCTTCGTGAAGTCCATTTCTTAGGCCATGTAGTGAACAAGGATGGGATTCACGTTGATCCATCCAAGGTAGAGTCGATCAAGAACTGGCCTGCACCCCGTACGCCAACGGAAATTCGCCAATTCTTGGGATTGGCAGGTTACTACAGGAGGTTTATTAAGGATTTTTCCAAGATTGCACAGCCTCTTACTTCACTAACGCAGAAGGGCGTTGTTTATCGTTGGGGAAATGCACAGGAGTTAGCGTTTCAGCACTTAAAGGATAGACTTTGCAGTGCACCTATCCTTTCATTGCCAGAGGGCACAGACGACTTTGTGGTTTACTGCGACGCATCTATTCAGGGTCTTGGTTGTGTATTGATGCAGCGGGATAAAGTTATAGCCTACGCCTCACGCCAACTCAAAGTTCATGAAAAGAACTACACCACACACGATTTAGAGCTGGGAGCGGTTATCTACACTGACCACAGGAGCCTCGAGCATATCTTCAAACAGAAGGAACTCAATATGATGGGTCGAGCTATTGAATGACTACGAATGCTCGATCAGATATCACCCGGGCAAAGCCAATGTTGTGGCCGACGCCCTCAGTCGAAAGGACACTGCGCCCAAGCGCGTACGAGCTTTACAACTTACTATACAGTCTAGTCTTCCTTCGCAAATACGAAATGCTCAGGTAGAAGCATTGAAACCAGAAAACGTCAGGGCTGAAGCCCTACGCGGCTCAAGGCAACGCTTAGAAAAGAAGGAAGGCGGTGCTTACTATGTAACAGGACGCATATGGGTCCCACTTTATGGCAACCTACGAGAACTTGTGATGGATGAGGCACACAAGTCTCGCTACTCGGTACATCCTGGTTCGGATAAGATGTACCACGATATCAAAACGACATATTGGTGGCCTAGCATGAAGGCCCACATAGCAACGTACGTTAGCAAATGTTTGACTTGTGCGAGAGTCAAGGCGGAATACCAGAAACCTTCAGGCCCACTTCAACAACCAGAGATACCACAATGGAAATGGGAGCAAATTTCCATGGATTTTGTTACTGGCCTGCCTAGATCTCAGCGGGGTAACGATACTATTTGGGTGATCGTGGATCGACTCACAAAGTCTGCTCACTTCTTGGCTATCAAGGAGACGGATAAGTTCTCCACACTAGCAGAAATATATCTTAAGGAAGTCGTTTCGAGGCACGGAGTGCCCACCTCTATTATCTCGGATCGAGATGCACGTTTTACATCAGAACTGTGGCAAGCAATGCACAAGTCCTTTGGCTCACGTTTGGATATCAGCACAGCTTATCACCCGCAAACGGATGGACAGTCGGAACGTACCATCCAGACTCTAGAAGACATGCTTAGGGCATGTGTGATTGACTTTGGCAACGGCTGGGAAAAGCATCTGCCACTTGTGGAATTTTCGTACAACAATAGCTACCACACCAGCATTAAAGCTGCTCCATTTGAGGCATTGTACGGGCGTAAATGCCGGTCACCTCTTTGTTGGGCAGAGGTGGGGGATAGTCAGATTACTGGTCTAGAACATGTGGTTGACACAACAGAGAAAATTGCTCAGATACGACAACGAATGGCGGCGGCTCGTGACCGTCAGAAAGTCTACGCCGATAAGGGCAGAAAACCACTAGAGCTCCAGGTTGGGGAGCGTGTACTACTCAAAGTTTCACCCTGGAAGGGTGTGGTTCGTTTTGGGAAACGGGGCAAACTTAACCCACGATACGTTGGACCTTTCGAAGTCATTGAGAAAATAGGCAAGGTGGCCTACAGACTGAACTTACCAGCAGAACTCAGTGCAGTTCACAATGTTTTCCACGTGTCAAATCTGAAGAAGTGTCTGTGAGATGAGACCCACGTAGTTCCTTTGAAGGAGCTCACCATCGACGAGCAGCTACGATTCGTCGAGGAACCAGTTGAAATCACGGACCGGGATGTTAAGGTCCTCAAGCGTACTAGAATACCTCTCGTTCGAGTTCGTTGGAACTCACGTCGCGGCCCAGAGTTCACCTGGGAACGCGAAGACCAGATGAAACAAAAGTATCCCCAACTGTTCGCAACCGGTACAACTACTACTGAGGCTGAAGCTACAGAATTTCGGGACAAAATTCCAGATCAACGGGGGGAGGATGTTGTCACACCCTCCAAAAACCCCACCCCGCCTTGGAGGCGTGACATGCCCAGGATCATAGCCACCAATCATATTGAACAAAGCATGTAAGTAATTTTTATAAAATCCAACACAATACAATTGGTGTCAAAACATAGTTTGAGTTTACAGCGGAAGCACAAAACATAAGTTTAAAATTAATTGAAATGTTTTCCCACAACGACCACGCCTCCTCGTGCAAGCTCCTTAAGCTAGGGATCTAACGACCTGCAAGGCATGTAACAACGAGTCAACAACAAAGTTGAGTGAATTCACGGTTTCTGTTCTCTGGCTTACTAGCCCGTAGGATTATTATCCCGAAGTTTTGTTTTGTTGTCCTACCCAGGACGAACGTACGTTATTCTGCACTCTGGAGAATTCGTATGTATCGCGGTCTCCCAGACATGTGTGCGAAGATTAGTGGAGTGGCATCCTACCTACTGAGGATGGCCGTGCCTTGTAAAAAGTCTGTGAACTCACCTTGATTTAACAAGCTTCCTGATTCTAACTCTTCCGAGAATTATCATCTACTTTGGTATGAGGTAGAGTTTAGCCTACTGATAAGCTTAATACACGAAACTAGGTAAGTAACTTAATACAGCATTTACGATAACTCACGAGATCAAACCCTCACAACAAATGACAAAGTGCGATACTTAAACATCCAGCGGATTCACAACGAATGACAGAGTATAGTCCGATTTCGAACAGCACTCAAACATTCAAGTCGAAATCACGACGAATGACAAAGTATAAACCCAATTTGAGCAGCACTTAAACATCTATCGGATAGTTTCAATCGATCGGACATTGAATCGTAGCAGCGATTGAATTAATACCCTGTATCGTAGCATCAATTAGTGATCGTGTGTGTTAATTGTAGTAATTCGACTATAACTCAGCGTAGAATTGGAATTTCTATGACGTTTCAGAGCCAGAAATCGAATGCCAAGGTTCTGTATTTATAGCCCGATTTTGAACTTCTTACGGACCGTAACAAATATCCCTTACGGTCCGTAAGGAACACCTCCTTCTTATAGGGTAGCTACGTGTGAGACTAGGCCTGCTGAGTCGACAAATTCTTAAAATTCTATTTCGACAACGAATTAAATGGATAATCATCAATAGAAAATACCCCCCCTGAGTTTTAGGGGCCCTAATCCTGATTCTGATTGTTCTGAAAATCTTAGAGTTTCTGCAGAATCACTTGGGTTTCTCAATTAGGGTTTCCTATTGGACTAATTATAATACTAAATAGGACTTTTTAGTGAGAGTTGCTACATTCTCCCCTCCTTATAGAAATCTCGTCTTCGAGATTTACTCAAATAAGTAAGGATACTAGTACTAATCTTTTATGCTCGAGAAACTTAACCTTTCTGTCTTCTATCTAAAGTGATTTCTCAACAAATCTTTAAATTTTTCTCTATATCTTAAAGAAATACTACCAGAATTTTGTCAGATAGACATTTCTTAAGGTTATATACATGAAATACTTAGGGATGACTTAACCTTAACCCATAGCACTTAAAATAAATATTATAGAACACCGTAAAGTATTGAGTCTTGCACTTGGAATGAAGCATCGTTGTGGATTATTGAACACTTTACCGGTTATAGTCTGGTTTTCATCAAAAACTTTTTCCTTTAAAAACCAAGTTCTCTATAACCAATGGCTCTGATACCACTCTGTCACACCCTCCAAAAACCTCACCCCGCCTTGGAGGCGTGACATGCCCAGGATCATAGCCACCAATCATATTGAACAAAGCATGTAAGTAATTTTTATAAAATCCAACACAATACAATTGGTGTCAAAACATAGTTTGAGTTTACAGCGGAAGCACAAAACGTAAGTTTAAAATTAATTGAAATGTTTTCCCACAACGACCACGCCTCCTCGTGCAAGCTCCTTAAGCTAGGGATCTAACGACCTGCAAGGCATGTAACAACGAGTCAACAACAAAGTTGAGTGAATTCACGGTTTCTGTTCTCTGGCTTACTAGCCCGTAGGATTATTATCCCGAAGTTTTGTTTTGTTGTCCTACCCAGGACGAACGTACGTTATTCTGCACTCTGGAGAATTCGTATGTATCGCGGTCTCCCAGACATGTGTGCGAAGATTAGTGGAGTGGCATCCTACCTACTGAGGATGGCCGTGCCTTGTAAAAAGTCTGTGAACTCACCTTGATTTAACAAGCTTCCTGATTCTAACTCTTCCGAGAATTATCATCTACTTTGGTATGAGGTAGAGTTTAGCCTACTGATAAGCTTAATACACGAAACTAGGTAAGTAACTTAATACAGCATTTACGATAACTCACGAGATCAAACCCTCACAACAAATGACAAAGTGCGATACTTAAACATCCAGCGGATTCACAACGAATGACAGAGTATAGTCCGATTTCGAACAGCACTCAAACATTCAAGTCGAAATCACGACGAATGACAAAGTATAAACCCAATTTGAGCAGCACTTAAACATCTATCGGATAGTTTCAATCGATCGGACATTGAATCGTAGCAGCGATTGAATTAATACCCTGTATCGTAGCATCAATTAGTGATCGTGTGTGTTAATTGTAGTAATTCGACAATAACTCAGCGTAGAATTGGAATTTCTATGACGTTTCAGAGCCAGAAATCGAATGCCAAGGTTCTGTATTTATAGCCCGATTTTGAACTTCTTACGGACCGTAACAAATATCCCTTACGGTCCGTAAGGAACACCTCCTTCTTATAGGGTAGCTACGTGTGAGACTAGGCCTGCTGAGTCGATAAATTCTTAAAATTCTATTTCGACAACGAATTAAATGGATAATCATCAATAGAAAATACCCCCCCCCCTGAGTTTTAGGGGCCCTAATCCTGATTCTGATTGTTCTGAAAATCTTAGAGTTTCTGCAGAATCACTTGGGTTTCTCAATTAGGGTTTCCTATTGGACTAATTATAATACTAAATAGGACTTTTTAGTGAGAGTTGCTACAGATGTGACACCCCAGGAAAACCAGGAAAACCATGCAACTTAACTAGCTTCCTCAGTGAGTACGTGCTAAATTTCGGGACGAAATTTCTTTCAACTTGGGGATAATGTGACAACTCGTGTTTCCGAACCTATCTTTGTACCTTGATGTAACGAACGTAAACATTATGCGACTGTGAATTGGATGATTTAATGGAATGTGATGTTATTGAATGTTATGTGAATATGTGTTGTGGTTGTTTATATGTATGTATTATCACACGAAAGAAACCGATCACACTATAACAAAACCCGAACGCACAAGCCAATGGGCTTTGATTCATGCAACTCTCGGCCCACTTCTCCTTGAACTCGGAACACATAAGCAGCCCATGATGGGTTCGGCCTACTTCTCATACGCATAGCCTCATAATAGGTTAACACTCTCCATTATTTTGCAATCACACAACATAACAAAACCCTAGTGCTCTCCTCTCTCTCTCTAAGCCGACGGCAAGCATCCCCTTTTCTCTCGAAGATCATTCCTCGAATCGGATCACCCTCTATCTTTCGGTTAGTGTCTCATAATTTGTTAACTTGTTAATACTTGATACATGATATTGTAGTTGTTATAATATTGAATGATGATTCTGCTTATGTGCAATCGGATCTATCAAATCATATATGTATGATGACACATGTTGATGTAGCAATAGGCTTTGATGATTCAATAGATTTGAGGTCAATAGTTGATAAAGTTGGATAACCATGACAATCAAAAGTGGCGGCCATGTGATCATTTATGTTACCGATGACTGTTGCTATACTATGTGAATTGAATGGACTTGTATTTTAAGGATCCTTCATGATTACTTGCACATGATTGTCAGTATGTCTTGTGATTGTTATATGTATTTTAAATGGAATAGATCTCAGTGCATGTTCAAATTAATATATGATAATCATATTATTTATGTGTTGAATGACTTTGTTGTTGACTTGTATGGATGGAGGATCACGTGAACAAATCTGATCATTATATCGAATGTGGTTGAATTCTATTGGACCAATTAATTATCATATTCATACTTTCATTTCGGTTAAAGTTATTTAATATTGATAAAATTCATAAATTGGAAACCATTGAATGATTATAACTGAATCGAATATTTGGAAACAATGTAACTAATATGCATAATATTCGGAAGTGATAACTGATTGCATGAAATCCGGAATTTAAAACTAATCGCACAAGACTTCTTGGTCGTACAAGAAGTCCAGTCGCACAAGAGTTCTTCAGTCGCACAAGTCTTAGTGGATCGCACAAGTGGTTATGTTGTTTAACTGTTGGGCCGGACTTACCTATTGGGGCTGGATCGCACAAGCTGGGTATCTATTTATGGTTTGTTGGGCCGTAGACTTGGGCTGGGTAATAGAGCTGATCGCATAAGATGCATGGATCGCATAAGATGGATTGTTTGCTTATATGTTGGGCCGTGTATATGCATGTAGATGTATTTGGGCTTTTGGTTTATGGGCCGGGTAGTATTGGGCTCCAACGGATGACTCGCACAAGGCCACAAAGCTTGTGCGAGCCCAATCTTGAATACGCTATTAATTGTTGAACGTGTTGATGTATGTTGCCATGATCCGTATGTGTTTCTTAATTGCTATCTATGAGATACTTATGTGCTTAACTCGAACGTGAACCTGACTTGAATAATAACCATGTTAGGACGTGGTTGATCACTAGCATTTAGACTCGACTTTTCTGTGTATCTGCCGAGCAAACCAAGGTGAGTTCACACTCTACAAAGCATGGGATTCCCAGGGGTTGGGAATGGGGTTAAGGAACGTGGATTCCTCGTCCTTTCTTGGGTAGGACAGTAATGGTTCAGGAATGTAATTCCTCGTCCTTACAGACAGATAACTTTTACTAGACCAAATCTCTATCACGAAGTCCCTCCTTTTTATATCGACTTAATCGCCGGGCCAATGGCGAGCGGGTCATTAGTTAGATAGCGCTATTTAGGTCTGACAAGCCTCACACCGTGCCGCAGAGGACGGGCGTGAACTAATGGATCTGGGGCACGTCAATGATGATAGACATTGACAGTTTCAGGGCACTTAAACATGACTTCAGTCAGTAGTCGATATGGTAACGAGTCTAGTGTATACAAGGGGTAGCCCCCACGGCCGAAATGCCAGATAACTATCATGGGGTAGCCCCCACGGCTGGATTGCCAGAGTTAATGGGTTAAACAAATCACACTTTTCAACTATGGGGTAACCCCCACGGCAGGATGCCAGTTAAAGGAAACTGTTTTTGGAACAACTTAAAATGAACACCCAACCGTGAACTCACTCAACTTGTTGTTGACCCGTTACTACATGCTTTGCAGGTCAATAGGTACTTAGCTGGAGCTTGCACAAGGGAGAGTCGTTGTGGGACATGGACAGCTGTGTGCCATGTTAAACCTTTGGATATTTAAACTTACGTTTTGGTTTTAAACATTATGCTTCCGCTCATAACTTAAACTATGGTTGTTTTGGACACTAATTATGTTGGTTGGACTTTTTCTTTAATTTACTTGCTTGTTCAATATGATTAGTGGTTTGATCCTGGTCAGTCACGCCTCCAAGCGGTGATACTCCGCGTGTGGATTTTGGGGGTGTGACAATTTGAACCCGACAAAGCATGACAGAATATTATGGAGAGATGGCAGTGATATAACCGAGTTCTCCTCTTCGGGTGTGTGGCATTCCATTCGATACAAAGAACCGGAAGTTAATTGGTGCAATATTGTTTGGTTTTCGCAGTTTATCCCTAGGCATGCGTTTATGATGTGGTTGGTAATTAAAGGCAAACTCTTGACTCAAGACAAAATTTTAAATTGGGAGATGTCGCGGAGGAAGAACATGAATATGATGTGTTGCCTGTTATGTTACAAGAATTTTGACTCCCATTCGCACTTATTTTTTGAATGCGAATATTCTTCTCAAGTATGGCAAATAGTTCGAAACAAGGTGGGTATGAATGCGGTCAGGCCGAAATGGATTGATATCGTTGAGTGGTTGCTGGCTCGAGTTCGGTCTAAAGCGGCAGGGATTTATGTTGCTAAAATTCTTGTTGCGGCTGCTCTGTATTTCATTTGGCAGGAAAGGAATGCTAGATTATTTAAAAATCAATTGAGGCCTCCAGAGAAACTCAGTGAAATTATTTTATCTACGGTTAGATATAAGCTGATAGGAGCCAAGCTAAAGAATACTTTAAGGTTGCGAAGACTTCTTGGAGAATGGGAGATTGACGGGGGACACGGTGAAGATGAAGGCGGCTGAATTGGCTTTGTGTTATGTCTCTTTTTTCTAGATGTTAGTCTAGTTGTCTTCTAGTTTGTTGGTGTTTTCTTTTTGGTTGTTTCTTTGTTCTACTTTCATGGGGCATGTCTCATGATTGAACTAGTGTAGAATCTCTACACTACTTGTTTCTATGTTTGTGAATATATAGAATCACCGGGGTAACCCTTTACCCAAAAAAAAAAAGTTCCGCAATCTATGGTTGATGCCTCACTCGAACTTGAAAGGGTTCAAAACGTATTCGTTGCTAAAAAATGTTAATGAAATAAGTTGTAGGGACTCATCCAACTAAGCTTAGCCTTTACCTGAGCACGTTGCCTTTTAGGCCTTGCTTGCTTTGCTTTAGTCTTACTATCCCTGGCTCTTGAAATCTTATACTATTTTCACTAGAAATACAAAAGGTAATAAAGATTATCTTCTTGATACTAGATTCTCTATTGAGTAAGTAACTCGTTAAGTAAAAATAAGTAATATCACAAATTTCATCCCTGAAACTTCTTTTGTACAGCTCGAAGAGACAGAAGATTAGAGGAGGGCGGATGACACTCAAAGCACTAATAGTCTAAACCCTGGGGCTGGTACTTCAATTGGAAACTATCACAAAACTAGATGCTTACAGTCCTTTTTCTCTCCCAACTTTAAGTAAGAAAGATATCTAGAAAGAAGATATTCTCTAGCCTAGAGGAAAGAGAACAACTAGGATGAAAGTTCTTACTAATCTTGATATAGTGATACAGGATGATAGAATGTCACTAGTATAAGCGCCCGGTTAGAACCATGGGAAGATTAGACTGACTCCACTAGGAACCTCATTAAAGATAGATAGCTACCTTAGAGAGCTTACACAGTCAATTGATCTATCCTAGGTTGAGGAATCCGGGAAGAAGGCTTTCAAGTCAGGAAGAGATTAGCTCCTAAGGAGGAAATAGGGGAGTCATCTCGAAAGACGCAAAAGATCTGTTATTTTAAATTTATAAGCAGTCGAAGATCCTTAAAAGCCTTTCTTTTTGGCTTACGTTACGGCTTACTTGCTTTTTTTTTTTCTTAAAGCTTATCTATAGCTTTAGTTTATGTTGTAGCATCGGTTCTTGCTCTGGTTACGAATGACCCAATCTATCTATGGCAACCACCCCTACTTTTAGTAGATGGAGATGCGCACCTAGGAAAGCGCGGAATAGACCTACGTGTAGGCCAGTGCCGGGGCAAAGATAGGGACCATGAAAGCATGGGATTCAATCGAACCTTTTCGGACAATTCCTAACGCAGAAGAGGGATGCTAATAAGCTGACAGCTCAGGCATGGCTTCAATAGCGAAAGAAGTTCTTTCTGATTTGAATCAAGAAAGACAATGAATTTACGAGATCTTGATCCGTTCAGTGCCTTCACTTGTGAACAACAGGGACCCATTCTGTTGATTGCTTCTCTGGCCTAGCTCTAACAAACTGGTTTTTCTTTCTCACAGAATTAGGGAAAGAATTAGATTCTTCTTCCTTCTTTTGGTAACATATACTGAGATAGGCTGGGAAATCCCCCTTCGATAGACAGGTGGCAACTTGACCTCTAAGTAAGGACAGGAACGCCCGTGCCCAATCAAACACCACAATCATGAAAAGCACCTGAACCGAGACCTAAAGCTGAACCACTGAAGGAACCTCTTTCCATTGTTAAAGCAAGTACGCTTTTCAAGCTTTTTCCTTACTCTTACTAAAACAGGCACACGCAAAACTCTCTATTTGGCTTTTCACTAAAACCAATACGTCTAAACATAAGGTAGGTGCTTTCACGACTCACTAAACGGGGGATCAAAATCTTTGCGTAGTAGAGGAGTCAAAAGCGGAGGACGAAGCGGATGTAGAGGACACAGCATTTCAGGGAAGGAAGATGGACTGGACTCACTCTCATTCATGGCATGGGCAAAAGCAGCCCTAATGACTTTCAGTGAAGATATGCTTATACGGCGAAGTCAGTCACAAAGTCTATGTTCGTATGCTTTCACTCTAAGCCGACCATCCAAAAAGGATGTGCACAATTGATCATTGACCGCAGTCTTCTCTTTTCTCTCCGAGAACTTTTTATGGTTTTTTTCTCTTCAGCACAGCACTCAATGGTGATGCATGGCGTCATTACTGAATCCTTTCATTGACCTTTCTTTTCTATAACGAAAAAATCCCTCCTCTCGGTGATGTAGGTGAGAACCCCAAATCAGAAAAGCTCAGCAAGCCAATGGCTCAATGGTTGTCACCACCCTCCTCTGGCGCAAACACTGTTTGCTGCGCTGCGCTCATCACGAGAAGCTGGGGAACTCTCTTGGGTGGACTTCAAGCGCGATGATAGTCAGTCTGAAGTTTTCTACTATGCCTTATTAGTTCAAAGACCGGGCTTGGGGGTTGGTCTCAGTGGTCAATGAAAATGTACTAGTGTGTTGTCTTAACATGCAGAAATATGATTAGACTGCTAGCTTTACCATTGGTAGGAGGGTTAAAAGACGGTGCATGAGCGAAGTAGGATCCTCTTTTTTGTATCCCATCGACGATATTCTTTGGTTTTGGTACATAACAGTTTGCATAAGCAAAGTCAAATATTTGTTACAAATCTAGATCCTGCACTCTCATCGCTAGTCTCTAGCTATCATCTTAGTATATCAAATATATCTTGTACTTTCTTGGGCCTAACTAAGAAAAGAGAACAAGAGAAGAAAAGCAAAAGCAAATACGACTTTCAGCCAGGCTGCTTCATTCAAGTCTAGGACTTAGGCAAGACTTATCAATCGAGCAGTTATAAAGCAGTTTAATCGCATTTATCGTCTCTCACTTTGCTCAGATCTGGTGTGGTCGCTCACAGTCCAAGAAGAGTAGTCCTTTCGTTGGCTAGTGGGATTACGCTTAATGGGATAGACCGATCATCGCTTCCTTCCTCTACTACAAGCCAGCAAAGAAGTAGACTCGTTCCTTTTTCACTGGCTAGCATCATAGGGATATTCGACGTTTAATGAGATAGTATAGTTTTAGACTAAAGCTAGCAAAAAACAAGTTTGAGGTCGATAGTGGCATTACTAGTAATTGCTAAGGTGCTTTATGAAGCTTAACCACGCTCATCTCCAGTCGCCTTTGTGATTTCATATACTATTCCCGTATGTCATATCTCTTATTCAATCTTGCTATACGTCCAAGCTCTCCCCATCGGTAGTTGGAAGCAGCACTGAGACTGGATGTGACTGAAGGAAAAGATAGGTGTGATAGGAGGGCACGGTTAAACAGGTAAGCGAAGGCTCTCTCTCTCTCTCGCTCTGTGGTCTTGTGTGAACTCCTTTCCACCCATTATTGATCTTCACTCTAAATGAGCAGGTCAAAGCAGTTGAGGTGATAGCAATAGTAAGTAGGGAAGCAGAAGCAAAAGGTCTTCAAAGAACTTTTGTGTAATAAAGCTTCTTGGTCTCATTTCATTGGTCTCTAAGGCAAAGTCTCGCTTAATCGTTCATCGATCTTTTTCTGTAAGGCCTCGGGCCCCACGAATTCTGATTTCTATTTTTGTTTGTATTAAAGTGTTGTTAGCTTCTAGCCTCGAGCTGGAAAGTCTCATCGGCGAGGGTACTATAGATATATCATAACTCTCTAATTGAGACTCAATCTATACAATCAATCAGTATGTGCAATATACCGGTCTTTGCGATATGCTCTTTCAAACAGATCACAGATCTTCCCGCTTACCCCTTTCTCAACCTTATTCTGACTCCTACTAGGGAAATCAGGTTCAAGTTAACCCCGAACAGCTTTGTTTTCCACTTCTCTTCCGGCACAAGCTTCTTTGCCAAGCCTTCCCTATCAACAGAAAATCTAGTAAGAAAGGCAAGGGTTCTCAACCAGGAAGGGATACGGGATAGACTGGTTGGAAGTTCCCGGGTTTGCTGTGGTTATATTGAGGTGGAAAGACCACCCGGAACTCCCTGTGGAGGGTAGGGGTTTGATGAAAAAAAGAAAGTTGCTGGCTACCCCAGTCTTGTCCAGTAACCATTCTGAGTGGACGTATGAACTTAGAGGAAACCGAAAGACCATTTCCACCGGCCAAGTTGCCGAAGGGGGTCAGTACAAGACGGCGGCACTGGGTAAGGTAGTTGAATGTGTTAGGCGAAGAGAATATAGCACGTAGAAGCTTATTATAGAGTCGGTAGTTCGATGGCTTAATGCTTGCCAAAGAGAGTTCTATAGCCCTTAGGATAAAGATATGACTGTAGGATTTCATAGAGAGAGCCTTTGGGCTCCTTTGAAATACCCACAAAATGGGTTGTATTCATGTTACCACGTCAGATGGTTGATAAAGGGGTTATTGCTACCTAAATATCGCTTTCTAACTCGTTTTAGCTCTGGACAAAAGATGGGAACCAGGGAGTCAGACCAAAAAATAGATAGGACTATTTAGAATAATGAATGCTCCACCGCGATTACTGAGGGTCAGATCGAAGAAGTCCTTTGTTCGTACTCATGCTAGGTCATCGGCTAGTAAGGACTACTGCTGACGAAGCAAAAAGGTATGCATTTGGTTCTGTCAGCCTTATAACTTGAACAGAGAAAGGTATCGCTTATCAAAGAAGGGGTTGGACCGCTTTTTGCTTGGGGCACCCAAACCCAAGACCAACGCTTTCTTAATTGGGATCGCCAGATCCAATGCAATGGTAAATGTAGTGACTCGGGGTTGATGGGGGATTTGGCCAGAAGAATAGAATTCCTTAGATCTTGGTTTCGAAATCGAGGCCATAACAAGGACTTTGTAACAGGAATGCAGCCCTCGGTTAAGCGCGCTTTCCTATTTGTTCTTAGAAAGAAAGTGACAGGGCTAGTTTTCCTGCTGGATTATTCTGAATCAACTACTTTGATCAGCCCAACCAGACCCTAGTGTTACCCTTTGCGCATTAGCGAGCCCCTCTCTTAATGGTGGAAATGCCCAATGCAGCTTTTCTCCTAATGGAAATGTCAAATGAACATCTTCGCAGAAACGCATCAATTCCTCAAGGCTCATCTTTGAAGAAAGTTTCCAGGAACAATGTTGTATGTAACCAGGATCTAGAATCTATAGGATACCAACCTCCCCAAAAAGCCAGTAAGTAGCTCTCCTCTATATGGTTCACTATTTGTCTAAATAGGTTCTTTTTCGTCCATCCAGTAGATGGGAATAAGCATTCCCTTTCCGATAAAGCTTCCCTTTCATTTCCATATGCGCGTCGTCCGTTGCTTGTTCGGTACGCCGTTGTTTGTTACCCCTTTGCTTTGGGGAGTTTTCTCGGCCGTATGTGGATCAGCAGCAGTTTTCTTAGGTTAGGGAGAAATTCCAAGGGTAAGGCCACCAACGGCAACAGAACAGAGGCAAGATCTGGAACAACTGGAACAAGAGGGAGACCAGCTTTTGCCCCTCTTCTGTTAGAGCTCTTCAGTCCCATCCCTACCAAAGAGGATCTCCCCTTAAAAGATGCGTAGTGTTCTTGAGAGATGGGATTCATACTCGGAAGCGGGGAAGACAAGGTTTAGAATCTTGGTGTCAGGTGCAGCCCAGAGGAAGCTGCTTGAGAATCTAGCTATTTCCTGGCCAAGTAGGAAATAAGTGCTTTGTCGGTTGAAGATGCTCTCTTGCAGCTTCTTTAATGGGAAGCCCTGAGCTACCGCTCCCTCATACCAGGGATATCACTAGTGAAGCCTTCAGTTTAATGGGGTACTCGTCTATCACGCTTAGAATAGAAGATAGGATACATCCCTTTGGCGTCTGGGTTTCGGTGGTAGGAGGAATCCCCATAACTGCAATAGCCCCGTCTTCTCTGTTCGGAAAATATAGACAGCTTATTCCCTTTGCTAGGTACGGCTCTTTCGTGCAATCAATCTGCTAAAAGTGGAGCTCCTTTTGGGGGTAGACTACATGAGTCTTATGAAAAAAAGCGGATGACTATATAATAAAAGGCATTCTGGTCGATAAGTCAACAGATCTCAATGAATACAATAGGATTTATGGCTACACAAACTATTGAGAACAGTTCTAGATCTGGTCCAAGACGAACTACTGTAGGGAGTTTCTTAAAACCATTGAATTCGGAATATTTTGATTGGCCATTTTGCTTACCGAGGATCCATTCTTCCGGGGTGTACGATGTTATAGAGGGTCGGGGCATGACTTGATAGCAAGAGTGCTGTGGGGCTGTCATGTATATTGTGTGAGCGATTCCCAGGCATATCTGGACCTAAGCCACGGTTCCTTCATTCCCGGACGAAGTGGTCCGTTATGGGTACGACCTGTAGGGTACGATTGATGTCTTGGATTGACCCTCCCGATCATGAAAGCGCAACACTGGTACCAGACCGCTATCCCTATACCCGCTTTCCCCAATGTAGGGCTCTAGCTGTTTGTGCTTGGCTTTGTACCACTTCGCTCCTGCTTCTTTTTTTGGGTAAAGGGTTACCCCGGTGATTCTATATATTCACAACCAAAAAAGAACAAGTGGAGTAGAGAGCCTACACCAGTTCAATCATGAGACATGCCCCATGAAAGTAAAACCATCAACAAAACAAAAAACCGAAAAAACCCGTACATAAACACCTAGACACACATCTCGACAATCAAAACACTACAAACTAATTAGCCTCCATCATCTTTATTTTCGGTTGAAATCTCCCAATCCCCAATCAGCTTCCGCACCCTAGCATTGTTCTTTAGCTTAGCTCCCATCAACTTGTATCTCACTGTTTTCAGAATAATATCTTTTACCATTTCGGGTGGACGCACTTGATTTTTAAACAACCTAGCTTTCCGCTCTTGCCAAATAGTATACGCAGCTGCCGCTACTAGAATCTTCGCAACATAAACCTCAGCTTTCTTTGACCGAACTCGAGCACATAACCATTCGATGATATCCACCCATCTCGAACTCACGGCCGCCATCCCCACTTTACTTCGAATCATAGTCCAAATTTTATCAGAGAATTTACACTCAAAAAATAAGTGATGATGAGAGTCAAAATTCTCATAGCATAACAAACAGCACATCATATTCATGTTTTTTCGCCTAGAAAAATCCCATTGCAGAATTTTGTCTTGACTAAGAAGCTTTCCCTTCATTATCAACCACATCATAAACGCATGCCTAGGAATACATTGGGCAAACCAAACAATGCCGCTCCATTCCACCTCTGATTCTCTATGCCGGACCGAATGCCAAACAGCTGACGAAGAAAAATCCTGAAAATCGCTACCATCTTTCCATAGCAACCGGTCAGATTTTGTCGGTTCTAACTGAAATTGATCCAGCTGAATAAGAACAGGGAATAGATCCCTCCACGCCACAGGCCAATTCCATGTTCCGTTAGAGAAAATATTGAACACGGTGTCATCCAAACGAAAATCAGCATCTGTAATAATTCTTGGCGAAAGAAAATCACCAAGAGGCCCCAAATCACTCCAAAAATCAAACCAAGCTGAAGTATTACGGCCATTCCCTACATCGGACCAAACATGTTTTCGAATGATATGCCGCAACTGAATAATTTTCCTCCATGACCAAGTAGAATTCGATGTTGGTTTACAAACCCAGAAGTTCTTGCCTTTTAGCCGATAAGAATAAACCCACTCGACCCAAAGGGAATCTCGCTTCATCACAATACTCCAAATATGAGACGCCATCAGGGCTTTATTCATATCCCCAATACGTCTAATGCCTAATCCACCTTCATATTTAGGGGCACAAACCGCTTTCCACGAAACTTTAGCTTTACCTCTACTAAACGACACATCTTGAGACCATAAGAAATTTCTCATTCTAGCTTCAAGTTCCTTAACAACCCGAGTTGGTAACATAAACACCGAGGACCAATAAATATGCATAGAAGACATGACTGAAATGATAAGTTGAAGCCGACCCGCAAACGATAACAATTTGTTCTTCCAGTGCATAATACGTTTCTCTAATTTTTCCACAAGCACACGACAATCATTATATCTAAGCTTAGAAGAAATAAGAGGGACCCCCAAGTACTTGACAGGTAACTTACCTTCCACAAAAGGCATAATGTCCAGAATCGCCTGTTTAACTTGATCTTTTACATTACAAAAGAAAATCGTACTTTTCTGGTTCTAGGCACTAACCCCGACATCTTAGAGAATTTTGAAAGAGATGACATAATACAATTTGCCGAATTCACTTCTCCTCTAGCAAAAAGAAACAGATCATCAGCAAAGCAGAGATTTATTATCTGCTGTTTTTCACATCTGTTATGAAATTTAAAAGAAGAATCTATCCGAACAGAAGGCTGAAGAATACCCGTCAGAACCTCCATGACTAGAGTGAACAAATAAGGAGATATAGGATCCCCTTGCCTTAACCCCCGCTTACCTCTGAAAAAACCATGAACCGTGCCATTAACACATACCGAAAATGAAGTAGAAGACACACAGAGCATGATCCACTTCACCATGTTACTGTTAAAGCCAAACCCAAGAAGCACACTTTTCAGAAAACTCCAGTCCACCGTATCGTAAGCTTTTTGAATATCAACCTTAAACGCACATCTAGGAGGCCCCACATTCCGATGGTAATTATGCATTAACTCTTGCGTTAATAAAATGTTATCCGAAATCTTTCTACCCGGAACAAATGCCGATTGATTTATACTTACAATCTCGTTCAAACCTCCCTTAATCCTATCAGCAATAATCTTGCTGATACACTTGTATAGAACATTACAACATGCAATCGGCCGAAAATCAGTAACAACCATGGGAGTTGATACCTTTGGAATAAGAACTATAAGCGTATGATTCAGTTCCCGAAGCAAGTTACCAGTGTCAAAAAAATCTTTAATAGCATTAACAATATCATTACCAACCAGAGGCCAAGCACTCTTAAAAAATGCAGCCGTAAATCCATCCAGACCCGGAGCTTTATCATTGCCAATAGAGAACATCGCCTTCTTAACCTCCTCCTCCGTAACATGACGATTTTGGTTCTTCTTCTTAAATCCATCCGGACCCGGAGCTTTATCATTGCCAATAGCAAGCTATCTACGTACCCTAATTCTCTCTCTAGCTATGGCGATTTTGGTTCTTCTTCGTACCCTAGTTTTTCTTCATGATCTTCGTATAACAGTCTGATTATCGGTGTACTGATTTATCAGTATATCTGATTCGAACTAGTTAGCGAAAGGATTGGTTTAATTCTAGGGTTTTTCTTTTTCTGTTTTGTCGTCAAGCTAAATTAGGGTTTCTTGTGTTTTCGATTTTCGGTCGCTTGGTCTCTTGTTTTTTACGTTGTTCTTGTGTGCATGCTTGCTTCGTTTGCTGTTTAATAGAGAGAGTTGCTATCTGTTCAATGGATGATCGGTCAAAATCGGATGATGTTCCTAAGGATGATAGAGGTAAGCCGCCATTACCTTTTAAGGGATTAGCGAGTAGAGTGGTCAATATAGATGGTAATCCGTTGCTTCCTAGGAGAGGTACGATTCAGAATGTTCAGTCTGATCCGAAGATGTTTAATGTTATCAATGAATTGGAAAAGATCACTGTGCCTGTTCTGGCGTCGGTGAATCAAAGCCCAGCGGATAATATGGATGCATATGGTTTTCAGGGTTTACATTCGGTTCAGAGTAGTAGCTCTAAACCTAAGTCTTATGCGGAAACGGTGACAGCCAACAAAGAGCAGAAAGTTAATTTTCGATCTCTATCTAGTTCGGTTGTCCAAGAAGGTTGTGATGTTGTTCTTCCGAAGGAATCTGTCCGATCGGTGAAGGATAAACTGACCAACACTTTATATGGTTATTTTTTGGGGGATCGTCTTGCATTCCCGGTGGTTGACTACTATGTTAAGGTTAATTGGAAAAAAATATGGATTGCAAAAAACGATGATGAATGCAAACGGTTTTTTCTTTTTTAAGTTTAATGATGAAGTCGGGATGTCAAATGTTCTTAAAGATGGTCCGTGGATTATTAGGTCTCAACCATTGTTTCTGAATACATGGAGTCCTACGACCAAATTGGAAAAGAAAGAGGTTAAACGAGTGCAACTTTGGGTAAAAATTCATGACGTTCCAATTGCTGCTTATACGGAAGATGGCCTTAGCCTAATTGCAACAACAATTGGAGAACCAAAAATGCTTGATTCCTTCACAACGTCTATGTGTATGGATTCTTGGGGTCGCAGTAGTTATGCTAGAGCATTGGTGGAAATTTCGGCGGAAAAGGAGCTCCGAGAAGAAATTACAATAGCAATTCCGGAAACGGAAGGGGAGGGTTTTACCAAAGAGACTATGTTTGTAGAATATGAATGGAGCCCGCATCGTTGTGCTACTTGTTGTGTTTTTGGCCATTCAAACGAGATGTGTCCCAAGAAGCCGATCAAATCGGGTAATGCTAAATATGAAGATCACAACCGTAATGCCCAAAGAAACAAGCAAGTGAAAAAGTTTCCGGTGGTGGATCAAGATGGTTATACCGAGGTGCATGGTAAGAAAGTAGCTAGAAGGCCGGGTATTCAGGTGAATAAACAATCAAAGTTTGAATATCGGCCAGTGTCAAAATCCAAGGCGAATGAGAATAATGGACCAAAGTCAAAGACATCGAACAACCCTTTTGATATTCTAAATAAAGTTGACCCGGAAACGGGTACAAGCAAAAAGAACACGGATTCGGGCTTTGAGGATTCGGATGGTGATGAGGCCGATGAGGTTTATAATGAAATGGATGATTTTATGGCTCAAGGATCGGTGAATTTAAATAAAACACAAGGGCAAGCACTCCTCCTCAGATAGTTACTGATGGTTAGTATAGCAGTTTGGAATATAAGGGGGTTGAACCGCCGCTTAAACAAAT
>JARYGA010028349.1:0-12500 GCA_030545235.1 Helianthus tuberosus | reverse complement strand
TGTTCTATTGTTTATGCAACCAACTATTATGTTTCCCGTAGGGAATTATGGCATCATCTTTCTATGCATAAAACTCTTGTTGCTAATAAACCTTGGTTTATTATGGGTGATTTTAATTCGGCTCTCAACATAGAGGATAAATCTATGGGAACTTCTTCGAATATCGATTGGTATGAGGGAGTTTCAAGCTTGTGTCGATGACATTAAAGTGGTTGATATAGTCCAGGTATCCATTTTACATGGAACCAAAAGCCTAAAAGGGGGTTGGGTTACTAAAGAAAATTGATCGGGTGATGGGAAACACTCCTTTTGTGGCTGAATACCCGAACTCGGTTGCCATGTTTAAGCCTTATCGTCTTTCGGATCATCGTCCATGTATTCTATCTATCCCGAAAGCTATGAAACTGAAGCCGAGGTCTTATAAATTCGTGAATTTATTGGTTTTTAAACCAGAATTTTTAGAGATTGTTAAAAGGCATTGGGAATCTAACGTTGATAGTGTGCATCAGTTTAGAGTTGTCAAAAAACTTCGCTTGCTGAAAAACCCTATTCGGTCGTTGCTTTTCAAGCAAGGTAACCTTCACAAGAAAGTTGAAAATCTTAGGATGAAGTTGGATGTGATTCAGCAAAATATTGATCAGGACCCGCTAAACGTCGATCTCCGGGCTGAAGAGACGTCTACTAGCCTTGATTTACAGGAGGCTCTGTTGGATGAGGAGCGTTTTCTGAAACAAAAATCAAAGGTTGATTGGTTGAGTGCGGGTGACATGAATACCGCTTTTTTCATTCTTCTTTGAAAGTCAGAAATCACTTTAGCAGAATTGATGTTATTAACGATTCGGGAGGGATTCTCTATGAAGGCGACATGGTTTATAATGCTTTTGTTCAGCACTATGTGAAGTTCTTTGGTAGTCAAGGTGATATTTCGCTTGAGCCGGCTCCGGATTTATTTTCGAGAGTTTTATCACACAACGTTGCTACTCATATGGCCCGGCAAGTAACGACGGAGGAGGTAAAAAAGGCGATGTTCTCTATTGGAAATGATAAAGCTCCTGGGCCGGATGGTTATATGGCGACGTTTTTCAAAAGTGCTTGGTCTTTAATTGGCAATGATGTCTCTAATGCTATTAAAGATTTCTTTGAAACTGGTAATTTGCTTCGGGAATTGAATCATACTCTTATTGTGCTTATTCCAAAGGTTTCGACTCCTTTGGTTGTTACTGATTTTCGACCGATTACTTGTTGTAATGTCTTATACAAGTGCATTAGTAAGATTGTTGCAGATAGAATTAAAGGAGCCCTGAATGATATTGTCAGCATCAACCAGTCTGCTTTTGTACCTGGAAGGAAGATTTCGGATAATATTCTTCTAACTCAAGAGTTAATGCATAATTATCATAGAGACGTGGGTCCTCCAAGATGTGCATTTAAAGTTGATATTCAGAAAGCTTACGATACTGTGGATTGGAGGTTTCTTAAAAGTGTGCTGCTTGGTTTTGGCTTTAACAGTAAGATGGTGGAGTGGATCATGATTTGTGTTTCTACTACCTCATTTTCGGTTTGTGTTAATGGCACGGTGCATGGTTTTTTCAATGGTAATCGTGGGTTAAGACAAGGGGATCCAATATCCCCCTATTTATTTACTCTGGTTATGGAGGTTTTGACGCGTATTCTTCAGCATGCGGTTCGTATAGATTCTTCTTTTAAGTTCCATAACAGATGTGAAAGGCAGCAGATTATCAATCTTTGTTTTGTAGACAATTTATTTCTGTTTGCTAGAGGGGAAGTGAATTCGGCTAAGTGTATTATGTCGTCTCTCTCGAAGTTCACTAAGATGTCGGGGTTAGTGCCTAGCAACCAGAAAAGCACGGTGTTCTTTTGTAATGTTAAGGACCATGTCAAACAAGCTAT
The DNA here is from genome assembly GCA_030545235.1 of Helianthus tuberosus. Classification (NCBI taxonomy): domain Eukaryota; kingdom Viridiplantae; phylum Streptophyta; class Magnoliopsida; order Asterales; family Asteraceae; genus Helianthus; species Helianthus tuberosus. The sequence goes on along the minus strand of JARYGA010028349.1, from coordinate 10,589 downwards.
TCTGGACATCATGCCTTTTGTGGAAGGAAAGTTACCTGTGAAGTACTTGGGGTGCCCCTTATTTCTTCTAGACTTGGTTATAATGATTGTCGTGTGCTTGTGGAAAAATTAGAGAAACGTATTATGCACTGGAGGAACAAATTATTATCTTTTGCGGGAAGGCTTCAACTTATTATATCAGTTCTCTCTTCTATGCATATTTATTGGTCCTCGGTTTTTATCTTGTCGGCTCGGTTGTTTCAGGAGCTAGAAGCTAGAATGAGAAATTTCTTATGGTCTCAAGATTCCTCTTTTAATAAAGGTAAATCTAAAGTTTCTTGGAAATCTGTTTATACGCCTAAATACGAAGGGGGTTTGGGTATTAGACGTATTGGGGATATGAATAAAGCTCTGATGTCATCTCACATTTGGAGTATTGTCTCTAAGCGAGACTCCCTGTGGGTTGAATGAGTTCATTCTTATCGTTTAAAAGGCAAGAGTTTCTGGGTTTGCAAAACGCCTTCGAATAGCTGTTGGTCTTGGCGAAAGCTCACTCAGCTGGGGCCGCTTATTAGAAAGCATATATGGTCCGAATTAGGGAATGGTGCTAATACATCAGCCTGGTTCGACTATTGGAGTGACCTGGGGCCTCTTGGCGACTTTGTGTCGCCCAGAACTATTACTGATGCTGACTTTAGGTTGGATGACTCGGTGGCTAATGTTTACTCTAATGGTGCTTGGATTTGGCCTATGGCTTGGAGGGATCTCTTCCCCGTTCTCATTCAGCTTGACCAAGTACATCTGGACCCGTTAAAATCTGACAGATTATTATGGAAGGATGGTGGTGTTCTTAATGACTTCTCTTCTTCTGGTGTATGGCATTCGGTTAGGCATAGAGAGGCGGAAGTCGACTAGTGCAGTTTTTTTTGGTTTGCCCAATGTATTCCTAGGCACGCATTTATGATGTGGTTGATTATGAAAGGTAAGCTTCTTACTCAAGACAAAATTCTGCAATGGGATCTTTCTCGGAGAAAAAACATGAATATGATGTACTGTTTACTATGCTATGAGAATTTTGATTCTCACTCTCACTTGTTTTTTGAGTGTAAGTACTCCTCACAAGTGTGGCTTACAGTTCGAAATAGGGTGGGGATGAGTTCTGTTTGTCTGAAATGGGTGGATATCGTTGATTGGCTTTCTGCTCGAGCTCATTCAAGGAAGGCCGATACTTATGTTGCTAAAATTCTTGTTGCGGCTGCCGCGTATAGTATTTGGCAAGAGAGGAATTCCAGGTTATTTAAAAATCAGTTGAGACCTCCTGGAACGGTTAGTGATGTTATCATGAAAACAATGAGATACAAGTAGATGGGAGCAAAGTTAAAGGATACCGTTAGGGTGCGCAAACTTCTTGGAGAAATGGGGATCCATACGAAAGATAATGAAGACGATGGTGGCTGATTAGTTAGTTTTTGGCTTTCATTGTGTCTAGATTATTGTCTAGTTAGTTTTTCTTGGTTGTTTTTGTTTTTGTGGTTTTTGGTTTTACTTTCATGGGGCGTGTCTCATGATTGAACTAGTGTAGACTCTCTACACTACTTGTGTTTTTTGGTTGTGAATATATAGAATCACCGGGGTAACCCTTTACCCAAAAAAAATAAGCCTATTTCTTTCTGATTTAAGCTCTCATGTTTGGAGGAATGTTTTCCCTCATGTTAGTACCATTCTGGGCAACTCTCATTGGGTGGTAGGTGCTGGTAACATCAGCTTGAGCATGGCTAACTGGGGTGCTGGTGCTTTTTCTGTGCAGAATGTGGATCTTAATACTCCTTTTATAGAAGTTATTCAATTTGCTAATTTTTCTACCTTAGTTCTGCCTAGCTTATCCACGGAGGCTCAATCTATTTTGTAAGATATCTATCTAGATTCTGACATCCCGGATAGACTAGTTTGGCATCATTCCCCTTCAGGTCTTTTCTCCTCTGCTTCCTATTGGCATTTTCCCAGAATTCATGGCCAAAAAAGTCCTTGGTGGTCTCTATTATGGAACCAGTGGCTTCCTCCTAAGATGGGTTGATTCTCTTCTTCTGGAGATTCCTCAGGAATGCTCTTCCTATGGATGACAGGCTCAAATACATGGGCTTTCAAATGCCTTATCAATTTCATTTCTGCATTAGAAGTCAACAGGATTCTTTACTTCATTTGTTTTGTCAAGGTGAAACTGCCTCTCATATTCACAGTCAGAAGCACTAGCCTTCCTCTTCGATTCAAGCAAGTCGACCATTGAATCTATTAAACTGGGCCACTTCTTCCCCCTCTGCAGGAAGACTTCCTTCTTTCCCTTGCCTGGCTGGTTATCTCAAACCGGCATTCGAACCCACAAAGCCTAGCCGCACTGCCATTGTGCTATTAGCCCTACGCCTAGAAAGCCTCAGTTACAGACTGAACTTACCTATAGGAGGAGGTTTGATTCCATTGCCATTTACTGTTCCATGCGATCTTTACACCGACACCCCCATCTATCCAAAGGAGAATCAGCTGAAAGAAGAGAGAGCCCCCTTCCCGTTGTTATCTCTAACTAAACCACCACCAGTACACTCTTCCACTATAGATGCTGAAAACCCGATTCCTTCCCAGGCTTTTCTCTTATCCCTGACTTGCTAGTACTCAACCTAGAGATGAAAGAAGTAAGAGCCCCCTCTTGTCGCAAAATAGTAAATTAGGTTCAGTTGAAAAACAGCTATAAATGACCACTACGAACGAAGGATGCAAGTCCTCTCAACAAACTCCATATCTGCAAAAAATGCCACTATTCTAAATTAATATAGTAAGGCGTTTCTAATCTTCCTCGTAGCAAGACTTCTAAAAGCCAGTTGCTAAGAAAAAGATTAGAACAAGAGGGCTCTGGCAATTTTGGAACTAGCTTGACTCATTCCACCCAATAAGTCTGGGGTGAACGAGAACTAGTTCATCACCAACATGCTTAGCTCCTAGGACTTTTGGGATTGAATACTCTTACTCTTTTTGACCAAAAGATGGTGAAGAGAGGAGCTAGATAGAAGTAGTTTTGAATGAGGAGAGGGAAATCTGGCCATTAGTAAAGTCATTTTTTGTTTGGTCATAAGTTGGTTAGAGAAAAGTAATTAGTTCAGTTTTAGGCATACACTAATAGTAGGTTACAATTAGACAAGAACAAACAAATTACCGAAGAGGGTTTGCAATGGGGGCTTTGGGCGATTTCGACGATCTTGACTAACCCTAGGCGATTCAATCATTACCTGGTCTCGATTGATCTTGTTTAGCATCCAAGGAATTTGATTTCTTCTCTGGTAAGAAATCCTTTAATCGTTCCTTAGGTTCTAATCATTTGAGGTCAGATTAGGTTTCCGATTTCTAGGGTTTTGTTTTCTTCTTTGTTTTCTGGTTGGTTTCGGGGTGAGCGGCTGGTTCCTTTTTCATAATTAGGGTTTCGGCAGTCCCTTCGTTACTGATTGATTGAGTCCAGTTGTTACTGTTTTCTGATCCAATCGTGTAGTGTTTCATCAGATTAGGGTTACGCATACATCTGCGTATTCATTTGCATTAGCTGTTTTGCTGTCCTAGTCTTGTGCGACATCAGTCCCTAGTGCGTTTTGCTTTAGGGTATCTGCTGGTTGCTGTTTGAGGCCTGTTTGTGACTGCTGTTATGGATGGCCAAAATGCAGAAAACTTAAATGTGTTTGCGAAAAAGATTAAGAATATTGACGGTAAAACATTTGAGCCAAGACAAACATCGCTTATGGCGGCTAGGGTTTCTGAGATGCCGAGTAAGAAGGTATGTTTTATGCTGCCGCTTAACGATACTGAACATGTTATTGGCTGTTCTGATTCTCCCAATCAGAATTATGCGAAGGTCTTTGACAAGAGAAAGGTAGCATTTGTGCTACCGGTAAATGATGTTAGTCCTACTCGAGTTCAAAATCAGAATCAGGATGATAATGCTCATGTCCAATCTTATGCGGAGGTGGTCCTAAATGAACAGGTTGAGCAGGGTGATATTAAGCGGGGTGGTGATTCAATTCAGAATCAGAATGAAGATGAAAACACTAGGAAGGCCAATGATGCGGCTGATCAAGTTCCTAAAGTCAATTTTCGACCTCTAAATTCAGATGTCTCATTGGATGGAGTGGATGTAGTGCTTCCGATTGATTCGGTTCGCCAGGTTAACAACAGGTTAGCTAACACTCTTTATGGTTATTTCCTGGGGGATAGGATTGCATATCCAGTAGTTGAATATTTTGTCAGAAAAATTGGAAGAAACATGGTCTTCAGAAAACTATGATGAATTCAAATGGTTTCTTTTTCTTCAAGTTTGAAGACAGAAAGGGTATGGATACTGTTCTTGAAGGAGGACCTTGGATGATCCGTAACAAACCTATGTTTCTAAACATTTGGACACCTACAAACACCCTTAAAAAAGAAGAGTTTAAAAAGGTTGCAGTTTGGATTAAATTGCATGATGTTCCTCTAGTGGCATATTCTGATGATGGTTTAAGCATGTTGGCTTCTAAAATTGGGTCCCCTGTGCGACTGGATTCGTATACTAGTGATATGTGTAATGAGGCTTGGGGAAGGAGCAGCTATGCTAGGGCTCTCATTGAAATATCAGCTGATCATGAGTTGAAAGAGGCTCTAACCATGGCTATTCCTGAATTGGATGGGAACAAATATGTTACTGAGACTATTCGGGTGGAGTATGAATGGGAACCTCCGAGATGTGTCCACTACTGTGTATTTGGGCATGATTATGAGGAGTGTCCAAAATGCATTCGATCGACAGTGAAACCTCCTACAAACAGTCCGAAAGTAGATGAGGATGGTTATACGGAAGTCAAGACAAAGAAGAATGTAAAGAAGAGCGGTTTTCAAGTTAACAATCAAAAGCCCAAGTTTGAATATAGACCTGTGGATAAAAAGAAAAAGGCAGTGAGTTATTCCTACGTGAGTGCGCGGTGCACTAGTTCGTCCAAGGTTCAAACACATAATTCGTTTAGTGCTCTTGGATTTGTTGGGGGAACGGGGGTTCCATCCAGGGGAGACATAAAGGGAGACGTGAGCTAAATGAGGAGTCTGGCGATGATGAAGTAGAGGTTGTATATGATGAAACGAATGAGTTTATGACATCGGGTACACATCCTACGTCTTCCAGTAAAGGGGCAAGCACCTCTCACATAAAGTTGGCCAATGGATAGGTGGCTTCTGTTTCATGCTAAGGGGCTGCCGGTTGGTAGCAATTTCATTTTTGATGATGGCGGTTGACGTCGTTTGTTTGATTTTTTCGTTTGTTTGATTTTTTCGTTTGTCTACTAGTTAGTCATTATCATGATTGTAGTAGGCTAGATTGAGGTGGTAACTTGGTTTGTTTGCTTTTTTGCTTACATATATGGGGCATGTCCTGTATATGAACTAGTGGGGAACTCATCCTCACTACTTGTTCTTATTTGGCGGTTGTCTATAATAGAATCACCGGGGTAACCCTTTACCCAAAAAAAAAAAAAGTAGGTTACAATTCAAAAGAAAGAGAGATTCAAGCCAATCGACCGGCTAAGAGGATTATTCAAATTCGAAAGTAGATGTTCATGCTCATACAGTTGCAAAATGACACTTGACCTATTTCCCTCATAGACAAACATGGAAATTAGAAAGTGTCTATCTTATATAGCTGTCAAATGAGACTTTCACTTTTCCCTTTGTAGAGCAGATCATGAATTGAAAAAGTTCTATCTGGGCAAAATCTCATTTTTTTCTAGATTTCCCTTCATTTAGGGCACCAATCCCGACTTCTCCCGTTGCTATAGTATAATAAGAGATAGGCGCCTACCTTAAAGTCACCTATCGACACTCAAGCCTGTTCATCCTGCTTTCTTTCCTTTATAAGACTTGAAGAGATAGAAGGCTCTCCTGTCTCTGCCCATTGATAGATATGCCTGAAGTACCGAAACTCTCTCCCTTAGGGCTCTCTTTCCGTAAGCCGGTGAGGAGTGAGGGATCTACTGAGACTGAGCCATCTTCGCTAGCCGATCTGCCAGTTCTATAGGGTATGAAGCTCTTTCCTAGTATTGGGTTCAGGAATTCATGCTCGCATGTAAAGAGACTAAAGAAACAAGAACAGAAACAGTCTCTTGAAAGAAGGGAGCATTTGCCCACTCTGTGGTACATGAGCTCCTCGTCCAACTTACTGTCTTTCGATTTCATATCTGTTACAAGCTTGTCATTTCAATCACTTGCTACCTTTAAAGGAAAGCAGTTCGCCCATTGAATCGATTAATCTAAGTCCCCTTCCTATAGAGTGAACGTGAAAGCCGGTCTAAAGTCCACCATGCTAATGGAATGTCAGTGACACAAGTAGTAAATTCATTCGTTGATAGGAGCGAGCAGAAAGAGAGAGCGTAAAGAGGGTCTTATCATGAATATTGGCCTGCTTTCCTTTCTCCTGTTGTAGTAGACTACAGTCTTACCACTATAATAGAAATAGACAATAGGTCCAAAAACAGGAAGCACAGTCAGGAAGGTAAGTTAGAACTCTTTTCTGAATTCCTATCTATAGAGTCAGGCTTGTCTATACAATACAACAAAGTGAGGTAAAATCATTAGTTAGGCTAGTGGGAAAAATGACTCTGTTTACGTCTTTTGAAAGAAGTAAGGTGTTCTTCCTTCATCCTCCATCCACACTGTGAGGGCCGACCGGAATATGTTTGGCTGTTCAATAGCCAATTCCATTTCGGTTCATTTTGGTATGCTGGGAAGATGAAGAGATGAACTTTGGAATTCAGTTACAGAGAAATTCAGCAAGAAGCTTTCGGGTTGGAAAGGTGCCCGCCCTATTAGGTCAAGCTGGTAAGGCCTTGTTTTTAATGAAATCCACCCTTCAAAGCTTGCCTTTATTCCCTCCTTGTCCGGGGTCCCGAAAGGAATGGCTGCTAGGATTGAAGGAATTTGGACGAGATGTCCACGGTCTGGTGTTGGATGGAGAGACATAATTCATCTCATCGCATGGGAGAAGGCTCTCTGAAGCTTCGATTTGGAGGCTTGGGCTGGAGCTCTAGCTAGTTGGACTAGAAGCTAGTTATTCCGGTCTACTTGTTGGGCAGGCCGACCCTCCTTCATCCCTTCGTTCCAATCCATCCAGACAACTATGGCAACCCGTACTAATTGCCCTTGCACTGATACCAGTAACGGGAGCGTCGGCCAGGGGAAAAATCGCACAGACTTATATACAGGGAAAGGACCTTAGAATCTTGTATAAGAAAGGAAAGATTTCAAAAAGCAGATTAGGTACTTCCAACAGGAGAATAAGAAAGGAAGAAAGAAGAGTGGAGAAAAGGGAAATGGAATTCTTCACAAAGGGAGGGAACGCAAGGGGGACAACACTAATAAATCGGAAAAGGGGTCAAAGGAAGGGACACATCTTGGTAGGGCAACAACCGGGGATAGGATATGGAAAGAGATCAACATGTTTTCTCGAACGAACAGATTTACACCGTCGATGATAGCGCACCAAGGGAACAACGGACAATCACGGCAAAGGCAGGCATGAATGCTGCTGCCTACGAGACCGAAATCTTACACTGTGCGCAGAGAACCCCTATCACTTTAGACAGAGAGGGAATGGCGATGGGTAGCCAAACCGTGAAGTGAAGAACTCAACCGCTATACACGATGGAGCAAGTAGAAAGAGTAGAGCAGCACCTTGCCGTAGAGAGGGTCCTAGAAAGGTTAAGAGTTCTGCACCGGTTGGAGTGTAATAGGAATTTAAACAAAATTCGATCAAATGGCTTTAACGAACCTATTTCATTAGAATGATCGAAGAACCCGCTTATCTATAGAAAAAGGGAGAGAGAATGAGAAATCACTCGACTGTTAAGGAGAGGAGGGGAGAGTTCGACCGCCCTAAGCCAACCAGAACGGCAAAGAAGAGTTCTTGTCACACCCCCAAAATCCACACGCGGAGTATCACCGCTTGGAGGCGTGACTGACCAGGATCAAACCACTAATCATATTGAACAAGCAAGTAAGTAATTGTAAAAGTCCAACCAACACAGTTAGTGTCCAAAACAAACATAGTTTAAGTTATGAGCGGAAGCATAATGTTTAAAGCCAAAACGTAAGTTTAAATATCCAAAGGTTTAACATGGCACCCAGCTGTCCATGTCCCACAACGACTCTTCCTTGTGCAAGCTCCAGCTAAGTACCTATTGACCTGCAAAGCATGTAGTAACGAGTCAACAACAATGTCGAGTGAGTTCACGTTTGGTTGTCCAGTTTATAGTTGTTCCGAAAACGCAGTTTGTTCTTAACCAGCTATCCAGCCGTGGGGGTTACCCCATAGTTCGAAAAACGTTTATTAGTTACCCATTCTTACGTTGGCTATTCCAGCCCGGCTCTCTGGCCGTGGGGGCTACCCCATGTTTAATTCACCAGACTCGTTACCATATCGACTACTAACGTTCGTCATGTTTAAGTGCCCTAACGTCTGTGTCTATCATCACTGACGTGCCATAGTCCATTAGTCCACGCCCGTCCTCTGCGGCACGGTGTGAGGTTTGTTAAACCTAATAGCGCTATTTAACTAATGACCCGTTCGCCATTGGCCTCGGCGATTAAGTCGATATAAAAGGAGGGACTTCGTTGATAGAGTTCTAGTCTAGTATAGTTAAATCCGTCCCATACTGGACGAGGAATCTATGTTCCTGATTACGTCTCGACAGGACGAGGAATCTATGTTCCTAATTACGTCTCAACAGGACGAGGAATCCCTATTCCTTAACCCATTCCCAACCCCTGGGAATCCCATGCTTTGTAACGAAGTGTGAACTCACCTTGGTTTGCTCGGCAGATACACAGAAAAGTCAAGTCTAGCAGCTAGTGGTCAACCACGTCCTAACATGGTTACCATACAAGTCAGGTTTTGGTTTCAAGTAGTGCACGTATGTTTACACATAGATAATAGATTATGAACACAGGTTGATCATGGTAAACACATAACACATGTTAACACCATAACAATAACAGTCAAGTACGCATCATGCCTAACTTATACGATCCAACACATAAAGCCCGATAACAGTCGGCCCAACATGTTGTGCGGTCGGCACAGCCTTGTGCGACCCACATCATGTTGTGCGATTCAATAATACACCCGGCCCAACATATCAAGAAGCCCAAATAACATAAGTGGTTCAATAAGTAACCGACCCAAACAATTAAATCGTGGATCCCTTGTGTGATCCGAGAACCCTTGTGTGTTTGTGACTAGTCCGGCCCAATTATATATATACCCGGCCCAACAATTAACAAAACATTACAACTTGTGCGATTCATAAATCTTGTGCGACTAGAGACATCTTGTGCGACCGACAACTTGTGCGATTGGTTTCCAAAATCCGAAACTTATGTTAATCAGTTATATGAAATCATCAGTTATCAATTATACATTACTTCAGTCAAAGCAATCACAAGGTTTCCTATTTTTGTGGTTTATCAATTAACAACTAATCAATTTCCATACCAAATAATAATCGATCAAACAGAGCTTTTTATCATAACATTCATATGAACCCTATTGAATAACATCACCATTACATGAACGATAGTCATAACGCCAACTATATTAACATGATTCATAATCTCGATGTGCATACATCCGATTATAAGATCTTGATTACTAGCATATTATGACAACACCATACATCATCCTATTTATAAACTAATATCATATAGTAGTATCACATCATGTATCAGTATGCGTGGAACCCTAGTCCTAGACTAATGATTGCACTTAACATATTATAACCAATTTACAAACACATATAGTATCACATGATTTCTGACAATCACATGCAAACCAAACATGACAAGGGACCAAAACACTAAAGTCAACAATCCATTAATCATCATGATTCTGCTATTATTTTCATACCAACCGAATTCATATATTAATCGGTCCAATCAAGAGCAACCAAAGAAAACATATTCATACATATGCTCATCATCATTACCACTAACAATTAATATTTATGATGTCCATTATTACTTTACACATATTTCAACAACTTGTCAGTAGTTCACATTCATATGTTTCAATATAAATCGTTCAATCACATCAAGTAATTAGTGGCACGAATAGTTCATGCATACTACCGATTTATTCCTCATCACAAACCCTACTTATTTTGTTTATGTTACATGTATACATCTAGGTTTCATTATCACATGTTCACAAAGAATTAGCATTTAACAATTTAAACAATAAGAGATAGCACTAACCGAAAGATAGAAGGTGTTGGCTTGATCGATGCAGGAATTCCGACTGGAGGAATGGCTGCCGTCTTTGGGTTAGAGAGGGGGGAGAATTAGGGTTTGATGTGTGTTATCTACTTTGTAGTTTATGAGGATTTTATCACATCCTTGTGTTGTTATGCAAATGAGAGAATGGGCCGAACCCATTCGTGGGCTATCCTAGTGACTCGAATTCCAAGAGTGTGGGTCAAGTGGAGTACTGCAATTGGATTTATTGTGTACAGCCCAAGGGTGTTGTGCGATTGGACTTAGGTTGTTCGACTAAGGGTTGTTAA